>JAJLUN010000010.1:14227-106875 GCA_030564365.1 Blastobotrys arbuscula | reverse complement strand
AGAATATCATCAGTGATATGGATCATGTCATCGACCCGGCTACGTTAATGATCAGTTGTACCAAATACGCCCTACGAGGTATGGCCACCCCACCTCAATCGCCATATAACGAGATAGAAGAACCTTCTGAATACGATCAACTTGAACACATTGCTACTAATACTAATACCACTTATAACAACAAGGATGAAAAATGCTTCCAAATTCTTCGCATGCCGATGGAGATTCTGGATATTGTATTTGAATACTGTGATGCACAAACATTAGGGAACTTACAGGCGACATGTAAAGCAATGAAATGTGTTTTGCGGCCTACTTTATGGAGCGAAGTTCGAATTGAATTTGATGGCATGGGGAAGAACCGAAGTTCTACATGCCTGGCGCCGCCCGAACTAAATTATCGACACAAACCACAATGGTTTATTAACGTCGATGCTACAAACGTGGATCGATTTGTGGATTTATTGAAAACTAGTGATGATTGTTTATATTTATTATTTTGGACCCGAAGTTTGGTGATTAAGAGTCCTGTACACGAAGATTTGGATGAATCACGGATTAAAAACATCGAATGGCTGTTATCAAACTTGACAGAATATATCCCGGCATTGGATACCTTGGATATCTGGGGGTTGACTGGCAAGTGGTATAGTTTTTATCAACCGTTGTTTGATAAATATAAAATTGCTAATAAAAGCTTGCATTGGATCACTCCAGCTAATGACGATTGTTTGATGATTAATAACTTAAAATGTATGACTTTACATGACGAATTGAAGGAAAATTTGAGCTTTGCATTTGATTTGGAAGAATTTTATTATTATAGTGAGAAATTGGAAGACACTGAAGTGTTGCAAAAAGCCTTACTCGGCTGTACCCAATTGAAAAAATTATCACTACATATCCCAGGCATTCGTGGTAAAATTCGCGAATGGATGCCAACTTATGTTGAAGAATATGAACAATATTTTAATACGCCATTCACTAACAAGGACAATGAGGAAACGGTCAAACACGAGGGATTAAAATTCATGCGAACTACCATTACCGACGGCAAGTTAATTCAAGATATCGAATTCCCCGGTTTGGAACGATTATCCATCCGGTTAGGTAACGGAAAACGGTACAACTCTCCTGTATGCTCCCATATTTTTGATAAGACCGAGTCAACTAAAGAGTTAATTTTGGAAGATATCCCATTATCTTGTATCTGTTCGGAAACCAAAAGATTGACGAAATTGCAATCTGTTATTTGCCGCGGTGGGGTGTTTGATGGGGTTAAGGATTACCCGCAGGTCCTGCCATCTCAATTAAAATATTTGATTATTCGATCGAATGAGTTGGACTCGTTGGACGTGTTGACGGAACGCACTGCGCTTTACTTGAGAGAAAGCCAGTTCAATTTACGTGTATTTATTGATACTCGTGAACCTATATCCCATCCGGAATGGGTGTGGGTTAAAGGTGGTGTTGTAAGTGATGGGTTTGCTCATTATGTCGGCACCATTTTATACGAGCATATATTATTATAGATTTAGAGAAAGTAATGATTTGATGAAAATATTTTTTTTTTTTTTTTTTTTTTTATTCAACTAAGCTAAAATATTTATTCTTTGTTTTTGTTAAAAACTCGACTGAAAAAGTGGTGTCGTTTTTTTGCGGGATTAATAGTAGATGAAGAATTGGTGATGTTAGTATTTGTATTAATGGTATCAGCATAACCGGTGGAATCCAATTCAGTTGTTGATAGATTTGGTCGTTTTCTTCTAAACCATGATCCTTTGGCGGTATTAGATTTTGAGGCCCTTATTGATAAATCGTTTTCACTCATGTTAGGGGTATTAATGTTGGTATTAGTATTGGTATTGGTATTGGTGGTAGTAGTTAAAGATAACAAATCGTCAAACGAGTCGGTAAATTCAGAATTTAAATATGAATGATGATGGCAATACTTGTCCTTATCTCGCGAACTATCTTCATAAAATGGACCAAATTTCAATTTTGTGTATGGCTCGCCTAATCTACGTAAATCAATTGGGAAACATACTTGATGGTCAACTTCCGATTCACTGGCAAATGAGGGAGAATATTCATAATCACCTTCCGGGTCCATTAAATCGTCGTCATATTCATCAAAAACAGATTCTCCTGGATATCCCATTTCAACAAGCTGGGTATTTTCATTAGTACTATGAGATGAAGATAGATCGGAATATCGCGATGACGATGAAGGCGTCGGTAGCAAATTTGTAGGGACTAGGTTTTGAGGTGCTGGAGCAGTAGTTGGAACCTGATGATGATGTACCTGTCTAGGAGACGGGTATACTTGAGACAATAAAACATCATTTAAATATCGCTTGCCAATAGTATTACTGGATTCTTCTTTGTTTCCTGGTGGTGAGCCGGTGGTGGTGTTGGCGGCGCTAAAATATTGAGCATTAGAAGGATAGCAAGTGATCCGTGGATCAGCATTTTCATCTTGTGGGTGACATTCATTAGCATTGTTATTTACAATTCGATAGGATTTGCGAGATTGGGCTGATGGTTTGTTGTGGTGATGATGCCGCACTGTAGCTGTATAATCGGGATAAAAGTTCATAATCTAGCTAATAATTAAATAATTAAATAATTACAAATTGCAAAATTGGGGTGGTGTCGTGAGGCAAACATTTTTTTTTTTTTTTTTTCACCACTAATATATATATATAATTTTTTTTTTTTTCGTTTTTTCACCCACCCCCAACATAATAAAAAATGAGTGTGTTGCTGGAGACCACTTTAGGAGATTTGGTGATTGATTTGGATACAGAAAACACACCGCGATGCAGTAATAATTTTTTGAAACTCTGCTCAACAAAATACTACAACTTTTCGCCATTTTATCATGTTAATAAAGATTTTAGTGTCCAATCTGGTGATCCAAACTACCCTTTAAGTAAAAGGACCACAAGCATTTGGGGAGAATATTTCATTGGTGATGAGAACCAAACTTTGGACTTGAAAAGGGGCATGCTGGGGATGGTCTTGAATGATGCTAATCAAGCAGGCTCAGAGTTTATAATCATGTTGGGTGATTTGGATATTGATTCATTAGATGGGAATATTACAATTTTTGGCCAAGTTGTTGAAGGAATGGATGTATTGGATGCCATTAATAGTACCCATTTGGATGAGGATAACCGACCATTAAGAGATATAAGAATTAAACATACGCCTGTGTTGGAGGACCCATTTGATGAACCAGCTGTTGAAGAAAACGACAGCCCCGAACCTACGGAACTCCAACTGTCGACAGTTAGACTAGGGGATGATGATGATGATGGCACTGAACAAGCTTTGGATGAAAATGAGGTTGAAAATCGGCAAAAACAGGCGGCTGCTCGAAGTCAAGCATTGACATTAGAAATGATGGGGGATTTGCCGTTTGCCGAAGTGAAACCACAAGAAAATGTGTTGTTTGTTTGTAAATTGAATCCATTAACTAGTGATGAAGATTTGGAACTAATCTTTTCAAGGTTTGGGAAAATCGTTTCCTGTGAAATCGTTAAAGACCGTGTTACCGGGGATAGTTTGCAATATGCGTTTGTTGAATTTGAGAATAAAACGGATTGTGAACGAGCGTATTACAAAATGGATAATGTTTTGATCGACGACAGGAGAATTCAAGTGGACTTTTCTCAATCTGTTTCCAAAACATTTGGACAATGGCAGAACAGACAGAATGAAAAGAGAAAGAGAAGGCACGGCGGGGATTTTATTCGTAATAAGTTCATACAAAATGATCATGGTACAAGTGGCCGTGATCGTTCAGATCGCCATAAAAAATCTGATGATAAAGGAAGGAGTTCACGAAGAGATCGATCTGTCCGTGATGATGATAAAAGCGAGCAAAGAGATCATAGATATCGAGGAGATGACCACCACAGCCGTGACCGGAATCTTCGCCATAGCCATAGCCATCGGGACCGTGACCGCGACGAAAATAAACATCGGTCCTCTAGAAGTAGTCATAAAAGTAGCCGCCATTCACATAGACATCGACACAGGTCGCGATCACCTAGACCTAGGAATTAATATACACTTATTTATTTATTTATCATTATACAGTTGAAGTTTTCTTTTGGACGATGGATGCAGTACTTCGTAAAGGGACTAAATTTGCCGCATTATTGTCATTGTCACAGATGGGTATTACATATAATAGCCGCCGCACGATGATAATAGAGACAACAACAAGAAAATCCTTTGTTTATTTTACAATGAAATTTTTTTTTTTGAATTTTTCAGAACATGGAAAAAAAAAAAATTCTCTTTTCTAATTAATAAATAAAATCTTACAAAAACATCAGTAAATACACACAAACAAAAAAACAATAAAAATGAGTAAATTAAATGGATTCTTTTATCTAAAAAAATAAAAAAAAAATAAAGCTAAAATACAATCAAATAATAATAGACAAAACTTTTTTTTTTTTTTTTTTTAATGTTAATGTTAGCATAGAAAAATATTATAGAGCAATTTTTTTCTGTTTAAATAATAGGCCATAGAAAAGAAATCGTGAAAGCAAAACGAGCACTTCTCCTGGTCATAATAAAAAATAATAATAGTAATAAAACATGGATATTTTATCAAGTTTTGTGAAGAATATTTGAAGTAGTCATCAGATTACCAATATAATCTTGCAAAAACTTATTTTCACCACTTAATCTATCATAATCATCCTTGGCTTGAACAATTCGATCCAATATATCAGTCAACGAATCTTGCATTAACTGTGCTTCTTTTCTCAACACGTGGACTTTTTCTCTACCTATCCGTTCAATGGCAGTATTATCTCGTCGCGGAGATGTACATCTCTCCGGTGGTTCATTTGACGTGACTAGTACTGAGGATGCTTCGATTTGACTATTAGAAAATGGAATTGATATAGTATTTTGTTCACTACCACCTCCACCTTCATCTTCTCCTACATTTACCGGGAGCTTTCCGTTATTATTATTATTATCATTATCATCATCGGTATCATCGTGATGTTTATGGTAAGATGCAATGGATGAAGTTGATGACATTGGTCGATTGGTGTGATTAATAGTATTACTGGCTTGTTCTTCTAATGATGCTACTACTGAGCTTGGACCTGTGTTATTATTATTATGCATGTTGTGTGTGTTATCAAAGAGATGCGCGCTACTACTAACGGGTGAGGTTGTAGCAGAGTTGTTGTTAGCAGATGTAGATTCTAAAGGAGCTGGTGCGCCAGATGTGTCTACACGTGACAGGTTTTCGTTTGATTCTGTCGACGGTGTGCTTGTTTCTGAGTCGTCACTGAAGAATGAAGATCCCAATACAATAGTTGAAGGTGTAATTTGTGAGATTGGAAATGGTTGATGAATTAATGACGGTGATCTCATAGCTCGTGAATCCGATGTTGAGTTTACTGACATTAATTTTATTCTTCTCCCTTTTTTTTTTTTTTTTTTTTTTTTTTTTTTTTTTTTTTTTTTTTTGGAGTTGTTATCTTTTTATACTCGCTTTCTATAAATGTTAAGAGTTAAACGATCTGTGAGTTTTATAAGGCTTGATGAAATTTTTTGTGAGTTTAAAATATCTTTTCTATAACAAAAAATCTAAAAAAAAAAAAACAATCGAAAGATTAGAATTTTTTATTTAAAAAAGAATAAAACAAGGTTTTTAACTTTTTTTTGTATTTTGTCCACAATATTTTATCGCGCTTAAGTCGTTTGCACTGTTATAGAGTTTTGAAAATTCTTTTCTCTTTTGAATAAATAAATTAATTTCAAATCCTCTGAATTGACGAATTACTGATTGTTGATGGACAAACACTTTCTATTGTCGTTTTGATGATTAGTTGAGGTTAGTAATATGAATAGATAAATAAAATAAAAAAAAAAAGAATTTGGGAAAGAATAGAAATTAAAAAAAATTATTAAAAAGGAGTCAAAAAAAAAAAAAAATTCTAGATTGAGGGATATGTGGTAATAACACATAAGCTTATTAAAAAAAACTAGGAAAAGAAAAGAAAAGAAAGAAGAAAAAACAAAACAAAAAAAGTGACGTAATTTTCTCACGCTGTTAAAAAATATTATAAGCCTCTCAGCACAATAACTTTGGCGGTTCCATTACCAAACTGACAGGTTTTTTTTTTTTTTTTATGGTGTTATGTCATCAATAAGATTATTTTTGTTTTGTTTTTGGAAATAACAAACTGGACTGAAAATTACACATGTAATAAAAAAAATCTAAAGCTTTAGTTAAGGCCTTAATAGCGTAAAAATCCGGATATTTCATCTTTGATGCCTGAGTTCCGTGGGAATAGCCGGGGAGGTTTTTAAACACCCATAATATTTCTAGTTAGTGTACTAAATACAGGAGCTGTTAAGTAAGAGTTGAGTGGTTTTTCCCCAAGATAACAGACAGACATCATATATTTACGAATCTTAAAGACTGCTATATACTGCTGGTGAGGTTTTAAAAGCCATTCGACCCACTTTGATCATCAAACATTTTCTGAAAATTCAATCAGATATTATATTTTGATACTTGAAATGTCAGTGCGCTTAGTTTGTTTTTTTCAAAGCAGGTGTAAGAAAAAGTTTAACGCCTAGGGCCACATTCACGGCCCCCAAAGTACTTAAGGTGAGTAAACTAGACTTAGACAGTCTCTCATTCTCAACGTAACACTTTTTTTATCCCACCGGGCAGCAGCAGGTTCACAATATTCGGTAACCTTACATTGGTCTCGTTTATTTGTTATCAATTAGAAATCCCAATCAAATCTTAACTGAACAGGTCAGTGGCTGATTTTTTTTCCCCTAGTCCCATGGATCATGATGAATACCGCAGTGGCTGTATTATTTATTGATGACTCCTGGAATGATAAGTGTTGGGGTGTGTAAAATGATACAATCCTTGGGAAAAAAAAAAAAAAAAAAAAAAAATTAGATAATTCTCCACATTGAGATAATGGCCGTTAATGCCATCTTCTTAATTGAGTGAGAAGCTTCTACACAATAACATTGGTGATTATGAGCCAATAGCTTAAGCCGGTCATTCGGGTGTCAGTGTGTCAACCCACTTTAGGACCATTGTTCACTCATTGTAAAAAAAATATATATCACATATATCTGATATATATATATAGCCAGCTCTATTTAGTATTATATATGTAGCCTATTTGATTATTCGGCTTTAACGTTCACCTAGGACAGTTGTGGGCTAAAAAAATATAATTCAATTTTTTTTTTTTTTTTTTTTTACATGCATAAATGTCGTACGAAATTTAAGTTAAAGTTTTGCGTAGGCTAAAAAATTCAAGCACGTTATAATAAAATTTGCTTACGCTCATTTCCGTTGCAATAAGCTGAGCACGTGGGAAATATATATATTTTTTTTAATTTTTTTTTTTAAGTGTGCTGCATACCCGCAGACTTTTTTTTTAAATAAACCTACAGCTCATCATGAATGTCCCAAGGCTTGCATTCCTTTCAGTGTTACAATTGTTTATTTATTTTTTTCACTTACAGTCAACAAGTTAGGAATTTGGGTAAGCTTGTACCTCAAGGCTGTGAACATGATGGTCAAAGCTCATGACTGATAGACAAGGCATTGCTAGTGGATTCTAAATTTATAAGCTACATAGAGCAGACTTTAAATCTTTAACAATCTAAATTTAGTTCATTTGAATATATCGTCAATGTTTTAAGAATGGCCTCCCCCGAAAACCTTAGCTAAACACAATTTGTATATTGGGTTAGGTCTGTCGCAAACAGCAGTTTGAGCCAAAGTTGTTGCATAGCACGCATGCATTCATTAGATAAAATATTGGGATTTATGATAACCTGACTGTTCCATCCTCCTGGCCTGTAGCTGGATACTATCCTCAAAGCTTATAGGATAACAATCAGTTCAAAGTGATCTAACCATGCACATGCACGGGTATGTAAAACAATTAATTAGGTGTAGATAAAAAATTAACATAAGCGAGCATTAAATTCATATTAACTCTCACGATATCTTTTTTTGATCTAATTTCCTTTCACCTCTCTTATTATTCTAAAATGATTTCTTAGTAATTCTCAATAACTGATCTGAACTAATGTGTTCACCGTTCTGTTCAGTTTTTGGTCGAGTAATGCTTTAATTATTAATTATAAGTTATTCTTTAAAGGCAAAAGCACCGAAATGCGTTGTCTTGTTTGAATAAAAACATGCGATCGACCCTGCTAATCGTTTTTTGGGTAAATAATTTTTTTTATTTTATTTTTTTTTAATATCAGATTAATTAGTATCGCACATGTGAATGTATTGTCCCCGTTTTGACTCTGACACAATGTCCGATACCCGACAACTATAGACTTAAGATAAATCTGACTTGTTGGTGATATCATCTGATATGTTCAAATTTTCAACAAAAAAGAGAGATGCCGGAATTTCACGAAAACATGCACTGTTTTCTCCCGGTTAATTTTCGAAAAGTCACAAGACAGATTTCACGTTCTTTTTTTATTACCAACTTTTATGTGGAAAGTGGCAGCAAACAGCCTGATATTTAGACTTAGGGATTTGGATCAGAGGCCTCCCTCCAAACTGACTTTCCGACGGCAAATGATCTGGATCAAACCCGGCTTATTGTGATCTATTTTTTTTCATCTCTTTGTTGCTTTGATGCTGGCGTTTGGTGTCAAGTGCGTTTACAAAAGCACAAAAGTATAATGACATCGAAACGGCTTGAAACGCCCTAAACTCTAGAGAGCGCCTAATTCGTTTTATGCTAAGATCTGACCGTTACAATCAATTTCCGGAGAGACTTTTGGTATTTTTGATCTTAAATTTGGTTACATGGTGATAGTATGTTGTTTTTTTTGTTTACCCTCCAGTTAAAATGTCTTCATGATACTTATTATATGCAACGATTGAATTAGTACAAAACTTCTACTTCAATTAACAACAAAAAAAAAAAAAAGTCTTATAACTGTAAACATTCCTCAATTTTCGCAAAATAAAGAATCTTAATGCTGCATGGCTAAGTTGCGATCAAAAATCAGTTATGCTAGGTAACTACTTTTATTACTTGATTGGCCACTGCAGATGAGTTTTTTTTTTTTTTTTTGGTTACCTGTGCTACCACCATGAAACGTCACGCGGGGTTTACCTGATCAACGTTACATATCCCATATTTGCTTTGTGGGGTATGTAACGGCTTCTTATAAGCATATCACTATTGTAATAAAGATCTGATGTAGTATTTTTATATTATGGAAATAAAAAAACAAAATAAAAAACGCATTTAGTGCCTTTGCCGTTGTATATCCACGACAATAATTTAATAAATTAGTTAATAGACATTAATATAAAACGCAGTTGAAAGCTGCAATCAAAATGATGATTAACTAATTCTATAAAACTTGTACTATAAGTATCAATAATTATTTTGTGATTATCTTAAAATACGTGAGATCGATAGATCAGCCACCACTTTGGCAAATATGAATAGAGCCCTAAATGAGTCTTTCAATAGGCTGTCAAAAAGTGAGGATTCTTAAATGCGATGGAAATAATAACGTTGCAATGTTGAGCTTTGATGCATCCATTTATTGAGAGTATCTGATAAAGGGGGGAGGGGGATTTTACATTAAATGGGCATGTGATTAAACATGAAGTATAACTGTATAGATGTCTTACTAATATCTTCAAAAATTATACATGATACCTTATATGGAAAATTCGGATGAAAAAGTGATTGCTGGCTTAAGCTTTTAAGAGGCCGAATAGCCGAGTTTCTAGGTTGGAATTTGGATAGAAGGTTAGTGCCAGGTCGGTAAGATGGGGTGAAACAAATAGGAGATTATTTTACTTTCATCAACTTGAGAAGCATAGCTAGAGACATAGACTTTATAAAGATCCTGACAGCATTATCGTCAATTACGATACTATTAAAAACAGCTCTTATCAAATGATTTTTCTAGGTTTATAATGCGCCAAAGTAAATGCAGTCTCTTGCCACCACAGTGGCTCGAGACATAATCACCGATTAGCCAATTGAAACTTCCGCCGCATATAGCGCGGCTAAAAGCCGCAATCAATTTTTAATATTATTGTTATTGTTATTAAAATATAAACAAAGTAGATGGATATTTTTACATATAGTTATCCAAACTATCCCAATAATCCATAAAATAAATATTACCAATAATTACCAAATTATTAGTAATCAACATAACAAAATAGAAGCATCACTAGAATAAGTAATCAACATAACAAAATAGAAGCATCACTAGAATAATGGAGGTTAAACCAAACCATTGAGTAGTTTAGTACTCAGAAGCCAACAACAACTTCGACATGGCTGTAGCCAATTATATGTATGTAAAACTTCTATAAATGGAACAAAATATCTATTCTGTGGTGTTCTATGCCAATACTTTAATCTATTTTAATATTAATAACTTCTTTTATTATTACTCACCCATTACATACAATTCTAACAGATTTACTGTCTTGAAATCCTGCCACTTATTCTTCTGCTATGTCTACATCTTCTGCAGAAAATAAGGAAAGAACTTTGCAAAGATCCGTCTAAAACTTTGATACTACTAAGGTTTCGAATTATGAAACTTTAGGAAGTTTTATTGATAACGTCAAGGTCTGGTTGAAAAATTGTGATGTCTCAACCACTATCGTTTCTACCCCACCATCCTCGGAAGAATTGAAGGTCTTGAAAAACTCATCTGAAGGAGAATTTAAATATTTGAAGAACAAATATGGTCGATCAACCTCCAACGGTACTATCGAGATTGATGGAGAATCATATGTGATTGAGTCCATTGGTGAACTTAAATTATATATGAAAGAAGACAAGAGAGTTAATTTGACAAATGAACAAATTTACTTTGAACAATTTGAACCTTCTAAATATGGATGATAATGAGAATGACATGAAGTCTATCCAAAAGACTTTCGATGTGTTACACTCAAAGTTCGAAGGTTTTCCTTTCTTTCAAGCTTTTTTTGCCGAAACTAATGATTTTGGTACTTGGAAACTATTAGAGGGTTTTTTCTTCAAATATTTCAAGCCCCTATATTTGGTTAGAAATGTTAGTGTTATTAACAATTCAATGCATGTTTGGGAAAGGAAGAAAAATCTGTCATCGCTGGTGATTTCGATATAATCACAATGTTGAACCAACTACAAGAGTATGAAATATCTTATACAACTAAGAAAATTATGAAAACAGTTAAACAACTGAAAAATTAAACTCCAAAAAATATTATGACAAAATTCTTTCTAATTATGAAGTTTCTAAAACTGCTTGTCTTTTTATTCAAGAGAATCCATATATGATCCATGGTCTTTATTTATGACAGCTATTAGTGTTGGAGTAAGACATGTATGACATGTATGATATGTATGGTAGAAATCATGAAAACACAGAGTTTAAAGAGCTGCTTGAACTTGTCTATAAGGGTGTCAATCCAAAGGATGAAAAAGGATTATTTCCTGATGCTGAGGAAATCTTGAACCGTTCACCAGTTAAGGAAGCGTTAGACATTGTGAACAATCACTTTGATACCATTCAAAATTTCCAAATTATAAAAAAGGGCCGTCAAAGAAACATGAGACGTAAGAAGGTAAATTCTACTACAGCAAAAAAGGATACGCCAAATTATCATAAAGGCTTATCTAATGCATTAAAGGAACTCAGAAAAGGACATATTCGAAGGGGACTAACTGAAGACGAGCGCCAAAAATGTTACGACAAAGGATATTTCCAAAAGGGAGGATTGATGGATAAAACCACTAACTCGTTCATTCAAACCCGGGGAAGCTTGGAAACAGTAGATGGGAAGCCTTATGGAGCAAAAGAATCAGCAAACATAACCTATTAACTTTATTATTTTAATATGGTATTAGATGAGTCATCAAATCAAACGAATAAATGGACTACCACTGACATTGAGAAAGTTAATGATTATATGGATAATTCAACAACAGCTACAAGCTCATTTCTTGAGTTAGGAAATAAAACCTTGGAACAAATGAATCGATCCAAAACAAATCGAATCAGTAAGAAAGGCAGTAGTATTGGTGGTATTAGAAACTCTGGGGTTAAGAAAGACGACATTATTTTGAACAAACCGTTCATTAATAGGAAGAATATTCTAGCCCAAACCGCTTCAGTTAATGCTGCTGTTGCAACTTTGTTAAATTAAAGGTAAGTGATGTTCAAATGATGAAAATGTTAGCCTTCGACGTTAAAACTGCATTTCTGAATGCACCAATTGACCTTGATCTGCATATCAAGATCCCTCGTGGTGCCAAGGATTATGCCACTGGTGGAAAACCAAAAGTTTACAAGGTTTGAAGATCACTCAATCGAATGACTTCTCCAAAGTTTCTACTTCTGGAAATGAATATATCAACAAGACAGCAACAAAGCTAGGTTCGAAACAATGCTACTCCAGCAAAGTTCCTATGGTTACTAGTGTTGAATTGGACAGTCCAAGGAATGAACAAGATAATAGACCGTTATCTGAAGCTGAGCATTCCAGGTATCGAAGTTTGATTGGGCCATTACCTGGTAATTCCATTATTACACCGCTAGCACTTCAAATTATTTGGCTATTTTATGAAGACTAAAAACTTTTTGCCTGAATTTTGAAGTAAGAAGCGACGATGACAAACTATTATATGCATATGCTGATGTAAGCTTTTCTGTTCCAGATGGAAAGGATTCCTCTGTTTCTGGTAGACTAATTCTATTTGGCGGTGCTCCAATCTATTGGATCAGTCAAAGTCAAAACATAGTAAACAAGAGTACTATGGATAGTGAGCTCATTACCCTAGGTCTATTGTCTGCCAAAATGGTAAGATCTAGAAATGTGTTGAAAGACTTGGATGTTGCAGTACCAAGAGCCACTACTGTTTGTGAAGATAATCAATCTCTATGTTTATCTTTACCTGGTGAAGAACCATACAAGGGGCATTCAAACTTAGGAAAGAAGTTTGTGAATGTTAGAGCATCAATGAAGGGTGGTATTATTGCTATCAAACAAGTTCCAACGGCTGAACAATTGGCTGATTGCGTGACTAAGTCTTTTCCAATCGAGAAGGTTCAATCAGTTGTGAATGAACTACTGCAGCTCAGCAATAGGAGTAGTGTTGGCTTCACGTGAGTTGGGACCATATGATAATGGTCACAACGTCTCAGTGCCAAGTAATAGCTTGGCTTCAGGTGAATTAAAGCCATGGTAGCTTGATTGCCACGCCTCAATGGTAGAAGTCAAATGTCAAGTATATTTGATTTAGGAATGTATGACAGTTGTTTTCATGAATATTTATCATGTTCCGACAATTCTGAACAAATATAAATAACTACAAAAAAATAAAATAAACAATAAATTACAACTTTGAAAATAGGCGGTGGATCAAACTTCTGGCAACAAAGAGTCGTTTGCGTAGAAACATGATAATGGTATCGATATTACCACTTGGTTTAGTAAGTTCGGTAGAAAAGCGATAAGCTTTTCCTAACTCTAAAGCGACTTCAGTGAATGGTGGACAGGCTTCTCTTCTTCTGGCTATCGAACAGATGTAGCAAAACTATATTATATAACTTTGTTAGTTAACCAAGTGGCCAAAGCAAAAATCTTTTTTATGTTTAATTTTTTTATATCTCTTTATTACTATTAATAATACTAAAAAGCTATTTCAATACTTAAATATAAAATAACCAAAAATACCGAAATAATTCAATAACCACTAATAATAATAAATAATCATAACTTTGATAATAGAGGAAAAACAGAAGACGAAAAAGCCCCTAATTAAGGCTTATGGTAAAAACTACAATCAACTTGGATCAAACTGTTGCAGCCCCGCTACTCGAACATATCTATAACGTTCATAGAATAGACGGTAAACCAAACTTCTAGAATTGGCGAGTCGTTTGCGGAGAAACATGATCATGATGCCAATGCCATCACTGGGATTGGTGGTTTCAATAGAAAATCGATAAGCTTTTGTAATTTTAAAGCAACCTCAATGAATCTTGGATAAGTCGTTTTTCGGGATATCGAACAAAAGTAGCAAAACTATACTCTTCTTCGAAATAATTGGACCAGAGGAATTTGCATTCAAGTATATGACTAATACCATCAGGCTGTTCTCGACATAGTAAGCATTTGGATCCTCTATAAGTCGCACAGTAGTTATTTGGCCTTTCGAAGAATTTACCATAAGGTTTGGTGCGATGGAGTAAAAATAAATGGAATTGTCCAGCAGCTCAGGGGGTCTGTCCTTCTCACTCGGTTCCTTTTTTTTTTTGGCGCCTCTTTTTTTTTTTTTTCAATTTCCATAATAATGAGTGAGAAATCATTTGTTTTATCCAGGTCCGCTAATAAGTAGCAAAGAGACCTGCTGGGTTTGCAATATATATAGAGCTGTTCTAGTTATACTAAAATTTTGTGAGTGAGTGAGTGAGAAATCATTTATTTTATCCAGGTCCGCTAATAAGTAGCAAAGAGACCTGCTGAGTTTGCAATATACATAAAGCTGTTCTAATTATACTAAAAAAGGGTTAGCTTAGCTAGCCCATTTGGTCTATGATACAAATAGTGAGTGAGTGAGTGAGAAATCATTTATTTTATCCAGGTCCGCTAATAAGTAGCAAAGAGACCTGCTGAGTTTGCAATATACATAAAGCTGTTCTAATTATACTAATACTTTTTTCAATTTCCATAAAATATTAAAATACGCCGTACCTTTAAGCGGATCTCAGATCTACTATCTTCAAGATCTAACACAAGAAGAACCTCGGTTGCGTGGTGTAACGGTTATCACATCAGATTTTGATCAAAAATATTCTGGGAACCCCGGTTCGACTCCGGGCGCGACCTATTACTCTAATTGAGTTCAATGGATATTAATTTTTTTGACTGATGTTCTTATACATCTTTTTTAAACCAAAAATATCAATACTGTAAACGTATCACAATAGTTTTCATGTTTTACCATTGTTATGGGTCCAAAAACGCATCTAGTAATTAAGGTATCGCTGTATCGGATCCGATAAGATAGAAAAATCAAGCCGCACGCTGAATAAGCTTTTTGGAAAGTTTGTAGCATTAAGCATTTTTTTTTTTTTTGACCCATAGCCAAGTATATTTTGGATGTTCAAGATCTACCAGTTGAGTCGGGCCCTACGGGTTTTATGAATTTAGGTTTACAAATCACAAGGGATATCTTAGTTTGTGCAAATGGTATGGCAGTTGCTTATCGCTCGACGGATCTCGATAATCACTTATAAGTAGTACGCTTTATCGTATCCGATTAGTTAAATTTGGGTCGTCAGCCAAATTTTTGAAATCTAAATATCAAAGGTGCCAAACAATAAAATACTTCTGGCCTAAGTAATTAAGGGTCTGACTCAGATTTGAAAAACCATCCGATAGTCTAGTCTAACTGCACCAATCTGAGACCTCAATGCGCTCGAAAAACTGTCAATTTACTCGTACCTATAATGCTTCTACAAAAAAATTGTAACGAGACGAATTAAGGAACTCTGATACTATTAATTCTGATTAAGTAGACAGTTCTTACTATAGATACTAATTTATTGAAGTATAAAACGATTTCCGGCTTCTTTTTCATGGATGCTGCATTCCAGCCGCATCTCACGTGGGTTTACAGATAGTTTTATCATACACGATAATTCAATGCGCCTTATTGAAACTACAATGAATCAATAAGCCGTTTCAAAAAAAAAAAAAAGCGATTATCATCGCATAAGGCCGCCACATTTTTGTAGTTTCTATGGCTCCGCTACTTTTTCATTTTTATCATCCTTATCAGCTTTATTATTATCAGTATTCTCTTCTTTAATTTCCACGTTTGCCAAGTCTTTAGCCAAATCTTCAACTTTTTTCTCGACCTCTTCTTTACTAACATGATCATCGTTTTCCAATTCCCACCCCAATAAATCACAAAATTCTTGCAACTTATCATCACAATCGCCCAGCATCAAAACATCATTGGGCTTTCTCCCCAAATCGCCCACTCTTTCATCGTTAAACAAGACTCTCGGACAACTAACCATATCTGGCAATGAAGCAAACGGATAAACAGTTAACGAAGTACCAGCAACAATTGCCAGATCCACCTCATCTGGCATATCGTTGTCAAGTGATTCAAAAAATAACTTGGGTAATTGTTCACCAAAGAAAACAATTGATGGTTTAACCAATCCACCTTTTGACTTTTTGCCATTCTTTTTTTTGCTATACTTTAACAGTGCTTTACAATCTTT
This sequence comes from Blastobotrys arbuscula, assembly GCA_030564365.1. Lineage (NCBI taxonomy): Eukaryota > Fungi > Ascomycota > Dipodascomycetes > Dipodascales > Trichomonascaceae > Blastobotrys > Blastobotrys arbuscula. The sequence continues at coordinate 90,549 of JAJLUN010000010.1, read as the reverse complement.
ATTCTTACATGTTGGGATTCCAATTTTCTCCTTATCTTTCCACATTGCTTCTTTGATTTCTGATATACTCATTGGGTATTTACATTCAATGCAATAGTTTTTAGCAAACGACCCATGTGCTTCAACAATATATTTATCCTCTACCCCAGCCAGTCGTTCCAATGTATCAATATTTTGCGTATAAACCCGTTTCAATAAATTATTATCTTGAACCAATTTCATGAATTTGTGAAACTTTGTTGGTTTATATTTCCCAGGATATAACCCATCTGCTAATGTATAAAATGCTTCTGGATTTTTACGAAAATAATCAATACTGAATACTGCTTCAGGATATGGTAGATTCAACTTTTCCAAATTAGCATATAACCCAGTTTCTGGAGACCTAAAATCCGGAATACCTGCAGCTGTTGAGATCCCGGCACCTACCATGAACGCGATTTTATTATATTTTCCATTTTTGATACCTTCAGCAATGTCTTCTATTGATAAGGTGGCCATTTTATGTTATTAAAAAAAGATAATAAAAAAAGTTGCGAGGGTAAAGAAAAACATTTAACAACGTCAAGCGGTAAAAGCAACCACCCGCTTCCATTTTTTCATGCGTGTTTGTACAGCACAACGTTGAGATTTGCTGTCAGTTGGGATATGTATACTGTAGGTAGGCTGAAAAAATCTAAACCAGCGCACGCTGTTTAGGCATTTAATGTTCCAGCATTTCATGCTTAAGATGAATAAGTCAATTTTAGTTAAATAATAAATTTAATTATTAACGCTGGCAACTAAAGGGCTTTAAGTAACCTTAAGCCCAATCAACCGGCCGAAAGGTCCCGCAAGGCAAAAGAGATTCAAACTTTTCTTTTTTAACACAGCGAAAAAATGCATTTGTAATCAAATCGCCACCCTTCACATTTATTTTTTTATAATTCTTAACATTCACTTTTTTTTTTTTCCTGTTATTTTTCAGCGTCTTGACAAGTTACCAATTATCAAATTTTGTTTATTTTTTTCCAACTATCTCTATTTATTTCGTTTGTTAGTTGAAAAAAAAAGGTACCAAACATTACTGTAAATTACCGCCTATTTTATTTCAACTGATTGTTGAGTTTTATTTGCTACCATTAATAAGCACTGAATACCACCTTGAAAGTACACTCAAAGAATAATAATATGTCTGAAGTTCCTGAATTTTGGTCAGAAGATGGACTCTTCTCAACTACTAGACCTGACCAATCGTTTCAAACTCAATTAATCGATAGTCTAAATGAGAATAGCTCTAATGACGATAATACCACTTTCTCATCCACATTACAACCGTCTTATGATGACTCACTAACACTGCATGAGAAGCGAAAAGCGGAATCACAAAAACAAAACGAACAAATTAAAACTGCCAAAGCTAATTCTAGCAGCACACCGAGTGACCACAGTGATAGCCAAAGCCCAAAGGAATCCAAAAAGCCTGGTAGAAAATTGGATAACAGCGAGCCAGCATCCAAGCGAAAGGCACAAAATCGGGCCGCCCAACGAGCTTTTAGAGAGCGAAAAGAAAAGAATTTGAAAGATTTGGAAGACCGTGTAAATGATTTGGAACGAGAAGCTGCTGCATCTAATAATGAGAATGAATTTTTACGATTACAAGTTGAACGATTACAGAGTGAATTAAAAAGATATCGAGGAGGTTCTGTATCAAGTATCGAGGCTAACAGCAATAATACTAACACAGTTCATCCGCCTTCACGGCCATTCACGTTTGAATTCCCATTTTTTGACAGGAAGAATTCAAGCGCTAAAACTGGGAATGGTAGCAATGAAACAAGCCCCCAGTTTTCTTCATATTCATCTTCAACCAGTCCATTTACTAGTATTTCTAGTATTCCAAGTACCAATACCACTCCTCATTCTACTAGTGCTGGTGATACTAAAATCAAGACTTGTAAACATAATGGAGACTCTGAACAAGACACGTTTTGTGATCAATTACAGCTGGCTTGTGGTTGTGAAGAAAACCCAGTTCCACAATTCCCAACTGCAAAGACCACTAGTGGGGCAACTAATGAGCCGTCACCACCATTAATTAACTATGATACCCCCCAAGATGGAACTGCAATCAAACAGGAGAAAAAACCAGAAATCTCTACTGGCATTGTTACAACAAATTTCAATAAAGACTCCAAAAGTCCTGAAGAATCATCAATGTTTAGTCCACCTCCATTGGATTTTGACTTTTTGAATAATTATCGAGATCCAGTATTTGAAGAAAGTGAATTCCAACTACCAGAGTTGGCAACCACAGAATATAGTGTATTTGATGCTGTCGAAAACCCAATTGTGAACGAATCTTATAATAGTATGGGTGATTTGGTAAAGGATAAAGTTACTGAACCAACTTATCCATCTATTAATGGTGAAGAAGTCATTCAACCACATCAAAAGATGATGAGTTGCAGCGCAGTATGGGATCGAATCAGTAATCATCCAAAGTTTAATGATATGGATATTGATGGATTATGCTCAGAATTACGTTCTAAAGCAAAATGTTCGGATAGCGGGGTAATGCTACCAGAAAACGAGGTTGAATCGGTATTAAAGGGATTATAAAAAAAAAAAAAATTGTTTTTTTTATTTATATATTGTACTAATCTTTTTTGTAATTTTTTTTTTTGTTAAATGTTACTTTTTATTTATAGTGTTATCATCATTCCAATCAAAATCAAACCCTTGTACTAATGCAGTTGGCCTTATCGCAGTGGATTCAATTTCAGGACTTGATAACGATAATGAATGCAGTAATGAAATGAACCCAAATCCTAATTTCCAATTTGCAATTTGATTATTAATGACTCCAGCAATTTGTTTCCCATCTGGTGAAAAACGTAGTTTTTTCAGTAGCGTATCTGTAGATTGGAATTGATTGCCTGTCAAACTAGCAACCACTGTGCCAGTTCGTAAATCATACACCAATGCAAGTAATGAGCCATGAATTGTGCTGACTGCTAGTCGTTGCTGAGCTTTATGGAACGCTAGATAATCCGGATACTTGTTCATTGAAATTGATAAAAACTGTGTGGACTCAGTAATAATACTGGTTTGACCCATTGGGCTTGGTTCTCGTAATAAATTATCTGATGGATCCAATGTTTTGACAATTGATGAAACAATGGTGGGTAAATGATCAGGAGTGATCATTGAGCTACCCACCAAACTTGTTAGTAACCGAATTGATGCGATTCTCGCGTCTAGTGGTTGCGCGGTAGAACCTAGATGGGTGACTAGCGCGCTTATTAGTAAAGTAATGTTAGATGTGGAAATGTCGTAAATGCATCGTTGACATAGTGAGATTAAAGAATTGTTGGTGGTGCGATTTCCTGCATCATCTTTGACGGTATATCCGTTCTGATATAGCAGGCGGATAATTGAATCAATGATCTGTAAAGGATTGAAAGATTTTTGCCAGATATTCCACCCTTTGCCGATAAACTCAATTGCTGCATCTCGATGTGGCTGTGGTGAATCATCCATTAGATATAATTGTAACGATTCGGATATATCAGATGCTAATTTGGTTTTGACCGATTTTTTATTAGCAATTACTAACGGCGACAATATTTCCAATGCTTGTAGATTTTTATCAGTGAATATTTCCAGACTATTAACAGGTAATAATCGTTGCCATTCTTTGATAGTTTTTGAATTTGAATCATTGCAATCATCATCTGAATTTGTAGGAATCAGATCGCGTTTCACCAACTCTTTAAGACATTGACGTGCACTATGTCTCACGAATTGTGAGGTTGAGTTGCTTGCTAACAACGCAAATCCATTTAAATTTAGTTCAACATTTTGATCTTTCAAAAAGGTTAGTAATTTCCCCGTCGATTCCATTGGGAAATCCGTTGATTTTAGCATCAATCTTACCAACAGTACCCATACTGCTACGATATACGCATTATCATCATCAACTTTGGAAACAGTGATAAAATTTGATGTCAATTCAACTTGACCAATTGTAGGAATTTTATCCATTTCAACTGTTTGCCATGGTTTGATGATTTTTAAAGGTATCAAACTTGCAATTAGCGCATTCACCAACTCTAACCTTTCCTTATCCAACTTTGTTTGTTTATCAGATTCCAAATATGGAGTTAATGTTGATAAGTATTTTTCAAAACGGATCAAGCATATTGGTAATGCAGGTCGAGTTTGACTATCAGATGCAATAGGGATCAAAAACCCTTCATATTCATGGTACAACCTGTGGCCCTTATCATATTTATCTTCAGAAACCTCATCATCGGTGGTCAAATCCCATGATCTAGTTTCACCGTTTTCGTACCGGATTGTTAACAAAGTACCCATATCCAGCGAAGCTATACCAATGTTGTTACCCGGTATCAATTTTTTGGCCATTGTGATCATATCAACTATACAAATAGTACTATGAGTAGATATTGCAATTATATTGTTACCCCATGCATATAATCTACTAACCGGTGATGCAAACATTTGCATATTATGAACAATTTTTTTATCATTTTTATCGATTGTTATCAATCTTCCTTGGATAGTACCGGCTACAATAACCCCATGTAATGAATGTAATACCGTAAATTTATCAGAATCACTTAATACCAAATCACTTTTTTTACCAAATGATATCAAAAATTCTGGCAAAGTATAAATAAATAGTTCATTGCCTTTGGCAATAATAACATCATTTTCATGGACAGATGAAACATATCTATCGGTAACTGGCGAGAATTTATCCAATATTTTGTAATCTTGCCATTTTATATCACGATCTGCAGTATCAGCAACAAATAATTTAATATCGTTCCCTAATACTAATGCATATAGTTTGTTATTTTGATACATTACTTGTACAACTTGTTCATCATTTGGAGGATAAATCAATTGAACATTTGAATCATGTACCCACACCAATGTTCCATCTTTACCCAACATTCCAAATACTTCTTCTTCATTTGACGTTACAATTGATGTTAAAATTTGAGTACTTCCCGAACTAATGTGATTAATAAACTGTCCCTCTTCCCATCTGTATAATGTCCACCCACTTCGCTGCATAATTAGCCAGGATACTTCACCAACTCGTTTAATCGAAACCACAATGTCATTATCATGACTATGACTATGACTATGACTATGTGAGCCATTCCTAGGTTCTTCAAATAAATCTAGAGATTTATGAACTGTTTTCTCCATTGTTGGTACATGATATTCTTCCATATCACCATCTTTATAAATCACCAAAATTCTATTACCAAACAATGGTACTGGAATAGGCCAGTCTTTTAAATTACGCCAGCTTTTTATAATTCCCAAGTCTTTATCCAATAATACCATCTCGCATGCAAATCCCCACACAATAAACTGATCACTATTGTTATTAGCAAAAATGTCAACCCCTCTGGGACGAAATGGTAATATTCGATGTGATAGCAACCTGCCCTTTAAATTATAAATACAAACAGTACCATCCGCGAACCCCGCAAAAATTATTTCATCATCAATAACTTGTAGTAAGGATATTAACGGCTGCAATTGTTTAGTATGAGCTGGTTTATAATACTCAACATGACATTGAAATTTATTGTCACGATAAACTCTAATTGAACCGCCGGAGAACCCAACTACCACACCATTACTAAACAGTGATGAACAAACCGGAACGTTCTCTGGTAAGATAAACTGTTCACCGTGGCCGAAACTAAATGTCATGCCATCCAAAATCCGAAATAAAAAATAAATAAATAAAATTCAAACAGTCGGAGGGAGCCACCTATGAGTTGAATACGCGATTGAAGTTTGGGGTGTACATTTTTATAGTGGGAGAAAAAAAAAATCCCGTTACAACTTTAATGCCATACAATAAATGCTTTCGTCGAGGAGATCCAGCGCTAAGGCCATATATAATATAAAACGGGACGCATACGCTGAATCCTCAGAGCCTAAAAGTTAGTTATAATTATTCGGTTTTTTTAGCTGAGCTAGTCCGATCCGACAAGTTTCACCGAAAAGCCTTGTGGAATTTTCCTTTTCTGAACAACCACTTATAGGTTTTTAAACAACGATATATAAAGGAAAAAAAAAAAAAAAAAAAAAAACAGGGCTATGGATTTAGCAGAGTGGCGAAAAAAAACGGCTTGTATCACCTGTAGAAACAGTAAGATAAGGTGTGAATTTTCAACGAACCAAGAATCCTGTGTTGCTTGTACAAAAAGAAGGGTTCGATGTATTCCTGCGTCTAGTGGCCGGTCTGGTGGAGAGAAACGACCTGTGAAATATGCTTGGTTGGGGTCGAAAGCCGCACATAGCGAGGAGGAAAAAAAAATCAAATTAGAACAATTGACGAAAATTGTTTATGATTGTAAAAGAGAAATTGAAAAGATTGATTTCAAAGAAAGCTGTGTTGATACCATGCTGGCGATGGGGTTTATGGGGAAAGAATTGGCCGAATTCCATTTTCATTTTTTTCGAGAAAATTTGGAATTTTGGATTCCCATTGAGAGTATCGGGGATGATTTTAAAACAGCCAAACGTGATTGTCCATATACTACATTAGCAGCCATTGTTGTTAGTTTTATTGTTAATGGGGAGACGAGGATTAGTGAATTGGTGGCATTTCTTAATAGATTGTTGAGTGAAGCAGTATTTATTTATAAAGGCTGTGATGTTTTGAACGCACTGGTTATTTGTTCAGTGTTTTTACTATCCTCGCCACAACAAGTAGGAATGCCGAATTATGTTATCATGAATTGTGCATGTGCGCTATCCATGAATATTGGATCGGCTGATGAAATTGCCAAGTTTGCTAGCGATTCTCTAAATAACGATAATATTCGAAAGAGGCTACGGTCATATTTGGCAATTGCTTTGGTAGCTTATGTAATGGTGCCAAGTAATGATAGATCTGTTGTTGAACATATGATGGCAAATCGAATAACTGTTGAGGATACATTGTTTGATTATAGCCCTAATCCATCTGACCATTTTATTGTTACTAATTGCAGGGCAATCACTTATGGTATCCAAGGATTTAACGAAGTTAAAGCAAACCCTACCTTTGATACATTGGATATTGCAATTAAACGGGTAGAAGCATTGTATGATGAAGGCCGAGAGGTTTTGAAACATAATATTGGTGAATATAACAAACCTTTTATTACCAACATTATAACATCTTCATTATCAATGAGGGAAATGTTAATACATCATATGATTTTTATTAATCCTCATAAGTTTGAAGACTACCAAGATTTGGCCTTTCAAATCGTGGATAATGCCAAAAAATTGATTGATTTAGTTGTTGAGATGAGTTATGAAAAACCCCATATGCCGCAATGGATCTATTTCCGCCCTCTACAAAGTATCACTGCGTTATTAAGAATGAGAGTTATATATTGGACGGTGGGATTGCCATTTGATGTCGACATTGATGAATTATATAAACGAGTTAAAGATGCATGGGCGAGAAACTTTCAAACTCGAAAAATGATGGACAAGTTGCAAGATTTATTGGCTCACATAAATCAATGGCTGAATATTCGGATGCAAAAAAGTTCTGAATTTGATTGTTCGGGATTTTTGCAATTATATTTGAAAGATGTGGTCATGTCGAATACCAGAGAAGAAATGAATAGAAAGTTGAAGCAAGATTTGTCCAATTTTCCGGACTCAACGTTGTCAAAAGTTTGGAGTGCTAATGGAGATGTTCACTCGCAATCACAAATGGGCTCAATCGCCCACAGCATTGATACAAATAATTTGGATACTAGCAGTTTAAACCAATCACAATCTCCAAATACGTCACAACCGTCCAACATTACAGAGGCTATTACAGTCAATAACTCTAGAGGCGTACCATCTTTTACCAACTGCAGCAATCAAGAAATAGATGTCGTAATGGGAAATGAAGCGGGGGATGGTCAAATTGATTCTAATAACCAGTGGTTGGATGCAATGGATATTGAAAGTAATAGTACAGTTTTACCCCAGTTTGATGTCAATACAGGGTTTCAAAACCCACCAGATAATCCAGAAGATTTGTTAAAGGAGCTATTTTCAGACTTTGTCTAACCAGTTGGCATTTGTTTTTCTTTTGACTATTATTACCTATTTATTAACATGATTTTAGCCTATTGATGAAATTAGATGCCAAATAAACCTAAAGGTGTGGGGGAAAGGAGCCGCACAGTACACTTATGAAACAAGGGCTTTAATAAATGCTTTCCCCAAAATGTTGAAACCATTATAGCGGTCAATCACTTTCATCTAACCCGGATCTTAATGCTTTTTGCTGCATGAACAAACCAACATGTTTATTGATCAGCTTTCAGATAATTTCTATAAACACCAGATTGATTGATAATTTTTCATAAATTTGACAAGTGTGCTATATGAAAGATAGCCATTACATTATACTTCAATAACGTGATCGAGATTGGTATTCCAGGAACGTTTTGCGATAAAAAGCCAGACAATAACGTTGAGCCGGTTTTCTAATAATGTATAAAAATTGATATGTTCATATGGACAAACAATGCAATCGGTTTCTTTCCTTTTTTTTTTTTTTTTTTTTTTCAATTCTCATTGTTGGATATAATTATCAATGGCAAAATTCTCATAATGATAATAAATTAAACTCAATTCCTAATAACCGTTCCTTGCCCGATTGTGTGTGCATAGACATGTACCTTTCCAACATTCGTAACTTTACAGCGTACCAGCTAATAATAATAATATTTCATTATGCATTTAAAAAGACGGGCTGGAAAGAAAAGAAAAAACAAAAAAAAAAAAAAAAGTTGGAGATAAATTATGCATGTTTGAGATCCTGATTTCATGAGGAATATCTGATGTTGGAAGCCGAGCGAATGTCGGCTGCTCAACAATAATTCTCGGCACTAGCGGGAGCTCGTATATAAAAAGGAAAAGATTTCATAAGATTTTCTTCTTCTTCCCTTTAACTATTTTAGTTCCAAACCATAGAGGTAATAAATATGTTTAAAGCTTCTAATAACTGAGAGCATAACTAAATTAGAAGTTGTTACGATATCAAATCAAGTGTTTAATAGTTAATTAATATTAATTAATATTAATCGAAGTCATTGATACTAAAACGCAAATAAAATAAGATCTCAGGAGTCATTCAATTTAAAATCAACAAGTAAGCCTATACATCATGATGTATTTGACACATGTTCTGTTAGCTATCAGTGTTATTGGTCAAGTCTTCGCTGTTCCGTCACTGATGGAATGGGTAGGCAGTTGGCGAGGGGTCAGAGCACCTCAAACGAGGGCGGGAAGAATGGCATACGCTGGCATCGTGTATGGCGGTGGAGGCGCATGGACATTAGGAAGAACTATGAAGCAATGCGAAGATCAAGAAGGTAGCACAAGTGAGGAATGCTTGCAATCGATAGGGAAGAACCTAATTGTATCTGGTTTGGTAGGCTATATTGCACACGGTTATTTCTAGAGATCAGCACCTGCTGACAATAGGACTAGAGAACAAGCACTGGACGAAATGGGATATGATGTCGTAGAAGCTTCCGACGATGATGACAACGGTAAACGTGACGGCAGCCCACCCGCTATGAGAGTAAGACACGGAAGCGTGGATATAACTTATAAACTGGGATGGAAGATGGAGGACTCAAAGGACTATATATTACAGAATAGAGACAGTGGTGTGGTGCAACCAGTAACTATATCGAACAATGGGTTAGGCATAATCTCATGGGCTCACGATAACAAAGATGGTCTTAAAAAGAGAGATGGCGTCAATGGTTATGTGTCATCTAATAATATAGGCGTGAAATTACTGGTTAATCACGCGGCACTGCAGGCGTTCACATGGACTGATGCTAGTAATTGGAGCGAAGATCTAATGGATGTTATGCCAATACAAGAGTTTTTGGATAAATATACGTTGATGGGTATTGATCTCAGTATCGGTGGTGAAACTGATATACAGATGGCAATGCGTGTTGAAACTATACATGACTTCGATAGTAATTGGGAAAAAGGATGGAACTGGTGTTTCGGATGTTCAGCGACAGAGTGTGATAAGTTCTCCCCGACTTACGCTTCAAACCATAAAGGTAATAAATATCAGATATTTAAAGCTTCTAATAGAATAAATTTGTTTTGAAACAGCAGCACAGATCTTCAAAGAATCGCCAATTGTTAACAGAGTTCGAACTTATTATTATTTAAGCAGTAACCTTGTAGTACAAAATTCGGGTGCGTGTTGAAACAATCAAGCTTAATCGGGGCCAGTATAAAAATATAAAGCGGTTCTAAACATTTTTCTGTTCTGATTGTAGAAGATGCGGCGGCGTTATAAGAACGATATTTTAAACCCAGCTGTACGGTAAAGAATGTAGACGCCAATAAAATTTTTTTTTTCACTCTAAATTATCATCACACGGTAACCAATGACTACTGTGGATGGCACAATTTGAGCATTATTAATTATTTGTTTAGTATAATTAGAACAGTTTTATGTATATTGCAAACTCAGCTGGTCTTTTTGCTACTTATTAGCGGACATAAATTTTGAATTCATTCTTAGCGCTGGTATTGTAACAAAAAAAAAGCGGGTCCGAAAAAATAAAAAAAATTAATAATTCTGATGGCTGGAAGAAGATTACCTTACATGTAAGGAAGGTTGAAATGATTGGGATTGGTGCCAGAAAAAACAAGCGCGTTTAACAGCATTAAGTTGAAATTTTTTCTGAACCTTCTGTAATGGACCGTGCGCATAATATATTTGCATGGCATGTAAGCTGCTAAAAAGTAAAAAACTTCACACACACACACACACACACACACTAGTACGTACAGGGGGGAAAATCAAGTCATTTTGGAAACTCGATGAAAAGAAAATTGTGTGAGTGATAGACTTGCCGCAGGTTTCGAATCTTATTTAAATATTATATATATATATATATATTTTAATTTATAAAGATTTCGACCTCCTATTTTTTTTTTTTTTTCTTATATTATATGTAAAGTGGTTATTTTTTTTTTTCAATACCAATACATCAATATGAGGGCATTGAAAAAACTATTCAAAAAAGACCCAGGTTCCAAAAAAAAGGTCCATTTGACTATCTCGAACCCCGTTTTACGGGAGGAAAGTGGGTTTTCGAACCCTAACGAAGCATATCGAATTCGAACAAAACAGCATCAGCAATCCAAACTACTAACGAGCCTACCATTTGAAATATTGAGTCAAATTTTCAATTATTTACATCATTCTAGTTTCAACAACTTGAGACAGGTTTGTAGACTATTCGATGATATTTTGGGAGCACAACAATGGACTCATTTAGAACTAGATTTGGCAAAATGTTTAGCCAATTATGACCGGGGGTCAATGATTAATACCCCCAGCAATAATAGTAAAGAAATTCGGTTAATTGGGTCGCAGCAAGAAGAGGTTGGTAAGATTGGATATAAAGGGGTGATTCAAATCAAGACTCGCTCGCAACTGCAGGAGTTAAGTAACACCGTGCTTAGGGGGTTAGACAAACTTGCAGGTGTCCAAAAATTGTCTCTGATCCTCCCTAGTTCGCAGTTGAGATTAGACGATTATGGAGATATCATTTCTAACAAAATACCACCGGATATCATTCAAAGGACCGGTAATGATGCATTTATTAATTGGTTGTTTTGTTGGTTGTTGATGACTATTATTCCTGATCGATGTCATAATTTGGAATTGCTGGAAATTATACGCCAAAGCGATGAATTGGATTTCGAACCGATGGGGAAATTATTAAAAATGAATATGCAAAAAAAAATTACGTTAGGTCCGGGAAGTACAACGAATGTAGCAGCACATTATTCTAATTTGAAATCGTTAAGATTATTAATGGGGGATATGCATTTCAAACCAGAAGTACGATGTGAAAGTTTGGAAAGTTTGGAATTGGTTTATCATCAAACTAGCGGGAGGGTCACTGCTGAAGAAATGAAACAATTTTTGTCTCAATTCCCAAATTTGTATAGATTACAGGTTTATGGGATCATGATTTGTTCAAATGAACCTGAAAAATGGTTACCAAATACCGTTAGAGAATTGGAAGTTGGTGGTGTGGAACCATTAAACAATCAATTGATTACTTTTGATCGAGTTCGAACATTGAGAGTTTTGGACAATGTAGTTGGTAGGACGGTTTTACATCATATGGTGATTCCAAATCTGAAAAATGTTTCCTTCAGTGATCAATTGATTAATGATAAACAACGGGGGATTATAACCATGCCGGGGACTTATGAATTGGATAATCTACCAGACTTTGAATCAAGACATGGGTTGAGTATTCCGTTGAATTTTTTCCCTGACACTTTGAAAGAAGTTCAAACAAAATTCGGGTTATTGAGTACGTTGTCTAGTTTTGTTAAACGGCTACCAAATTCTGTGGAAAAAATTGTATTATTCGATTCGGAATTTGCAGCAATTGAAGAAGAAAATGAACGTGAAACTTTATTAATGGAAACATTGGATGAAATTATCAGATATTTACCAAACGTCAAACATGTCTTTATCTCGCTAACTCAATATCCATTCCATCAGCGTGCCTTTCACATTGTTCGAAAATTTTTATCATTGAAAAAATTGGAGACTTATATTCTACATTTTGATAATGAGCCATTATTTAAAAGTTGTGTTCCAATTCGGTTTCAATTGAACCATGATGATAGTTTTGAAACTATCGATGCATTTAAAGTCGGCATTCAAAGCATGAAATATGAACTGCGACATCGAAGATGGAGAAGTCTGATTTCATTTGATAATTATAAACGACAATCCAGTGGTAAAGCATGAAAAAAAAAAAATTTAAAAAAATTTGTAAAATATATATATATATATAAACACAAAACTAAGCAAATATTTGACGCGAGACGGGGGCGCGTCCAAAAATAAATTAATACTAACCTTAATACCATTATATTTATAATGTTGCTAATATAGTTTGATAATTATCAACCATAATAACAACATTGTAACAAACCCAGCAAAAATAACTGGTGCAATTACAAATGCTCCAAATTTTTGTGCCAACCCACCAGCCAAAAAAGGAACAATAGCTGCACCACCACCTCCCAAACTGCTACAAAATCCTAGCCCACTTAACCGCAAATGAACTGGCATTTTCTTGATCCCTACTGCCATCATCGTTGGGAACAATGGTCCAATTGCCAACCCCACAAATGCAATAGATATAGCTGATGCATATAAATTTTTCACCAACCAGAATACCAATGATAATGCAATGGCAGTGATCAGTTCAAAGATCACTGATAACGACAGGTTTGTATAATATAAGCCAATTATACCCAATGCAAAACGGCCAATTGCGACGCCGGCCCAAAAGCCACTACCAACATCACCAACTTTTTCTTTATCCATATGACGGACATCTTTCATGAATGATGGTGCGAATGAACCTGATGTTACTTCGGCACCAACATATGTCATTGTGCATAGAGCTAGTAGCCATACTAATCCACTCTTTAATGCTTGGTCTAACCCGCCGTTTTGGGCTTTCAATTTTTCTGTCTCTAATTCGTTACCACCATTGCTGGTATTGTGCCGATCATCACCATTATTATTATTATTATTATTATTACCATTACTATCCGCACTGTCTGCGGCGTTGGTATTAGTTCCATTTTCTGCTTCAACAATAGGTTGATCGTTTTTCTTGGAATTTTCTTCCACCATTTGTAAATATTGTTCTTTTCTATCATCAAAAAATGCTGCTGCTGAGCAAAATAATGATGTAAAACTGCACCCTGCAATGATAATATAAACATATGACCATTTATCAGTATGGTTCAACATTTGCTGGGCTACCAATGGGAAAACTGTACCACCAACGCCATAAGTAGCATGCATAAAGTTCAAAATTATATTGGAATTTTCCAAAGTGCCACAAAAAACATTCTGACTTCCCTCAATTAACCCTGACCCAATACCTGAGAAGAAATACCCCACCACGAATAACGCGAATGGCGGTGAACATGATCCAATAATATAAAAACTTAACTGGAAAATTGCGCCACTAATTAATGCACCTCTTCTACCAGTTAAGCGATGGGTTTTATCATTGATGGCTGCTGCCACTAGGTACCCAATGAAAGGGGCTAAAAATGCAATCGACACGATAAAATAACCAATGTCGTAGTATGCCTGTAAAGCTGGGATCAAAGGCCCCATAGCGGAATCCTTCATCCCGTTGATGAAAAATGCAAAGTATGCTGCTGCTAGTTTATATTTGTTTCTGGGCGGGCTGTTCCATGATGGTAATTTTTCATTTAGTCGTTCAGTTGTTGTATGTTTGCTAACCGGCGAAATCTGTTTGTCAGTTCCTGTGTTGTTGAAACTTTCATCTCTATTCATTTTTGATATATTTGATACGGCTGATTTGATTTGAATAACTTCAACAAACAACTTATATAAAACCAAACTTGCTTTGTCAACAATTTTTTATAACAATTCGAATGTGACAACACTCAAAATCATGAATAAAAGCGAATAAACCAACCTTTATATTCATTATTATAATCATGAAAATATATATATATATGTTATATATATCAACATTTTTTCTCAGTGATGGTGTCCAAATATGGTAACCAAACTTCATACCAGTCTTCTCGCTCACAGCTTTTATAAGCTAGTTTCGTCAGCGTCGCAAAACCCTTTTTTTGTTTCTGTTGTTGTTGTTGTATTCTACGCTCAAGCCGGCGTAAGACGTGTCTTGTTTCTTTACCGCTTGGGTGATTTAGAGAAACACCATTGTGGAACAAATGGCGGGGTGGATAAAAAAAAAAAAAGTTTAAGGTTGAGTTACCCGGACCCTTCTCCTTTATTTAGTCTCATTTTTTAAAACGGCCAGCCGATGACAAAGCTTTACGCTTGAAAAAACTGGCGTCTACGCTTTAGAAGAGCCTGGGGGTTATTGCTTGCACGCATGCAGAATGCCTTTCGCGGGGAACAAGAACTCGCAATATTTAATACTAGGCCTAAATTTTGAGAATTCAATTGGCTAAATATGGCCATTTTTTTTCGAGGGGCTACATGATCAAATCGATACCAATAGCTGTGTGAAGATTTCAAATTATCATGGATAATTAAACTATCATTTATTGAATATCTAGATCTACTGTGTGCTCCTAAATCTGATTTAAATAGACTTTTTTGTTACCTTATTTTTTTTGTTGCTGTATATTTGTTGAAAATGACCCATGGTGTTAAAACTAATTAAATAAAATGACCCATGGTGCTAAAACTAATTAAATAAAATGACCCATGGTGTTAAAACTAATTCCCCATTCAAAGATTGCACAACAAAAAAAAAAGACTACGATCGGGATCTAAATTACTTAAATTCATAAATCGGTTAAGGCAACTTGAACCTTAATACAAACCTGCTAGTTAGCTTTCTTCTTTTCTTTTAAATTCTTATAGGTATTTTAACCCCGTAACGGTGCGTCGTTTACTTAATTATTTTTGCCGACGTATAGATGTATGTAACTTACATTAGCATATACTAATCAAGTTTATCTAAAAATTGTACGATCAGTATACATCAACAAGGCATGTTATCAACAACTGAAAAGCTTAAAAATTGTAATAAACTCTTATCCGGAATGTTGCGGAGATGCAATGATAAAAGAGATGCAGTAAAGGGCATTGCAGCATTCCCTTCGGCCAGTCAATACGTTACCGGTAACTAACTTAAATACTTGAGTTAAAATTAATCTGTACTGCAAGCCTTGTATGCAGTTGACAAATTGAAATATATAGTTAGACATTTGCTCAATTGATCAAAAAAAAAATATATATATATATGGCGCCATGTTAGCTATAACATTGCCACTTTGAGAACAATTTTTAGCAGCAAGATGTAAATATTAAACAACCTGCTTTAGAACAGAAGCTTATATGTAAGGACAAGTTGACTGGCTTTCTAAAACATTTCAGTATGCTAAAAAAGTTTGAGGATGCGATATGCTTGATAAAATACCCGTATCGATTACTAACGTATAGTGTATCCATGTTCTTATGAGACGTAAATGTAAACTTTCAAAAGTTTGAAATTTTGTTGTATTTATATACGCATATGATAAGATTGAGCAGTTCCATATTCCAAATTGCCCCTAGCTCTAGGCTTGAAAGTACCATTTGACGTATTCAGCTGAATCTTATAAAAATTAAGCTTACCCTATAGAAATAAATGATCACTTCCTACATGTAGAGCGTGGGATGCCATTCATACCTTTCAATTACATATGAAACGGCCACGGAGTATAAGTAATGCACCCCCGTTTAATGTATGCAGTAACTCACCGGCTTTTTCTCTCTAGCTTTTTAATTACCAAAAAACCTGAAAATCATAAGCGTACTCTTAAAAAGCTAAAAAAAAAAATTGTTTTATAAACAGCATACTGAACCATTATACCAATCATGGCTCTACAAAAATTAGACTGTTTGTCCATGTATTACCCAGCTCTTGATAATATTAATTGCAATAAACTCGTACAAGATTGTGAATAAATAAATATTACGTAAACCATGACGCGTGCCGGCCTTATCCTTAATATTACTAATTTAGTTACGAAGTTAGCATTCTCCAAATAATAAAGTTGGAGCCCTATAGACTTAGTGCTCCTGACATAAGCAGGTTTAAATTTGCAAGTGTGGAATTATTATTTTAAGTATCATCGTATTAATAAACGGTTCCAAAAAAATATTTTAGTCAAAAAAATATGTATATAATGCGTATTCCTTCTCCCCGCTTGAAAAGAATCAAATAAGTCCCCTATAGCTTTGAACTAGGCTTTATTTTAATTAAGAAGTGCGAAACCTCTTTGCCATGGTGTAAAATGTAAGTGCTGGAGGAAATAAATTAAGTAATCTTAGTCAATCAGCTATTTAAAATAGCAATCGATCGTTATCCGGAATTGAGAGTAATTGAATTTAGTGATATACTACCCTGATCGGCTTGTATTCACATTATCAATATTCTCCATAAAAGGCTGGTAAAACCCACTTGTCCAAGTGAGTTGATACCGTTCATCCGTACAACTTGAACAAAATTTATAAAACTATGCAAAATAATGACTGCATTAATTACTGATAAAAAAAATAATAAAAAAATTGACTTGACTCAACCCACTTTTTTACGGTCTTATGTTGATGATGGTGAGGTAAAAAAAAAAAAAATTATGAGCTGTGCTTTTTAGAACTTTGCTTTTTTTTGCAACCCTTTTTTACTAATTTTTTTTTATGTCTTTTTAGCACCAAAAAAATAATTTCCTGGTATAAAATGGAGATGGTTTTCCCTTATTTTTGATCAAGCCTTTAGTCCAAAAATTTAGTCATATCAACTCCCTTGGCAGCGGACCTTGTATTACCAATAAAGAAATGAACAATGCTCCTGAATCTACCCATAGAAATCTTGCTCCAAGTATACGACCAGTTGAATCCACAGGACAGATCACATATACTAGCAACATGTCAACGAATGCGCACAGTTTTGAGTGTAGTGTGCTGGCGAGATGTGATCTTAAAATGCGATATTTCTACTAACAATACTACTACAAATCCACGGTTATTAAAAAAGCTACCCAATCGGTCAAAAAGACAACCGTATTTTGTCAAACATATGAATGATTCGATACAACTAAATGGCAGCAAAAAAGATAACCCAACCGTTATGACGATCGGCGCAAAAAACAGAAATTTTAAGCAGTTTGTCAAAGAAGCAGTGATTCCTGGATTTTATGATGATGTGTTTAGTTGGGTCAAGACATTAACGATTGGTATTCCATACCTTGGAAAGGCAGATTATGATAGATATTTGGATTTAGACAATGTAGATGGTTTGGACGAGGTTGAAGTTTATTATTGGTTTTTTATCAATGGGGTGCCACGGTTCAGGAATTTAGATTTACTCCAGATTGATGGTAGGTTAAGCGATGACATTGAAACAGTAAGTGAAACAATTTTACCTGGCTGTTTGAAACTATGGCAATGTCCGGATCTACGAGTTAGTATTACTTGCAAACTGGATCAAGATGTTTGTTTGGATGATTATAATTTGGATATCAAAATGTTGAGATTGACGACTTTTAAAAGGCCCAATGTTGAGAAAATTGGGAGGTTGAAACCACCAAAATCATTAGAACGGCTCGATTTAATGCATATAAATTTGGTGCAATATTCATCCAAAGAGATGGCTGCTATTTTTGAAAAACTAACAAATCTAACTCAATTAACTATTTGTAATGTTTTATTATCAGATCATAATATACCATGGGTTCCTGAATCATTAAAAAGTTTATCACTGCAGAATACACTGACTGAAGAATTTATGGTACCACAACAAAAGTTGAGCAACCCTGAATTTTTGCATTTATATTCTACTGCTCAAACTGGTACGTTAAATCAACGAATTATGAAGACTATCTCTGAGTCCTTCCCAAATTTGAAATCTTTCCAGGTTGAAAAGTTTCGAATTGATTTATCTTTCATGTTTGATATAAAACCGTTACTACCCCAACTCAAGCATTTCAGTTATAATCATTTACAAGCCAACTTTTTTGAAGAAATGGATCTGCGTGTGTTATTGGACACACAGTTGGATACTCTATTTCTTGGACTAGTGTTATTTGACCAAATGGATTGGATTCGGACTTTGGACATTTGTCAACGAGTCAAGTCATGTATTAGACTACAAGCAAAGTTTTCTACAAATGGGCAAAGTAATTGCAGTAAGACCACCAATCCCAGTCAACTACTAAATGTTTTCAGAAACGTTTCTAGATTTACGCCAAAATTGCAAATCGATATGTTACCATACAAACACCACGACCAACTGATGGATGTAATTGTTCATAAGTTCAAAATTTTGTATAAAATACCAAACAGTGATAGCGAATTGGTTGCGAATCGAGGCGATGAAACACCATATTTATTTCAAGTCGATACGGAAAAGTTATGGCACGTTGATGCTGATCGCATTGATAATTTTATTGTCAATAAATAGTTATTTTTTTTCCTAATACGCAATATATATATATATTTATTCTTCTTCACTTTCTTCCTCTTCTTCTGGCTGTTTATATTCCTTTTTGTCCTCTTCTTCAGATTCAGATTCCGGTTCTGGTCCTGCATTTTCCTTTGGCTCTGATCCTGCATTTTGCTTTGGCTCTTCTAATCGCATTTTTTTCTGAGAATCTGATTTAGTTGATTTTGGTGGTTCATCCTCCTCATTATCACCCAAATGCAAAATTTTGTTCACATTACCAACGAAACTAGCCAATTGCTCCCATTGATCCATGTTTAATGAAATCCCTTTCTTACCTGGTAAAGTTTTGCCATCTTTTTCATAATGTTCTCGAATGTCAATCAATTTCATACCTTTGAACTCTCGGATTTTTAGCAATTTGTTTTTCCCCAACTATTTAGTCAATAAAAAATGTTAGCCTGTCTTTGTCTACAATTGAATGAAAAAAAAAAAAAAAAAGATATAAAGAATTATCGTACATCGTAAGATTTGATATCTCTGCTATCATCAGCACTTGATTGATCAAAAGATCGTTTAAAATTTCGTCGTGGTGGCATTGTCCTGTTGTGTTGTTTTTTGGCTAGTGTTATTTTGCACAAAAAAAAACATTTCTTAGTAACAAGTAAAATTTAGAGTAAAATTTAGAGGTCGTGGGTACGCTATTATAAGTTTATTGGCCGCGCGAGTTGGGTGTTTCGTAATAATAATAATAAAACACCACCTCACCAAAGTACACATTGTAATTGAAAACCCGGGGGTGTATGGAAAAATAATAATAATAATGTCACAGCCATTTAAGAATGAGTACCATCGACGAAAAGTGGCCAGTTCATCGTCGAAACCTTGTTTCATTTGTTATAAATCTACAGAAACAGTATTAATAACAAGCGATGGGAGGTCGGACTTTTTTTATGTTTGTGAGACTCATTTAAAGGATGCAAAGTTTGCTACCGCTGCTGTGGATCCAGAAGTTGAACAAGCAAACAAGGATAAAGAATTGTTGGAAACTGAGATTAAAAGAGTGGAAGAGGAGTGGAAGAATAAAAAGAAGGAAAAAAAGGATAAAGATAAAGATAAGGATAAGGATAAGGATAAAAAGGATGAGCAAAAAGAAAGTGAAGAAAAACGGGCATCGCGGTTAGAAGAATTGAATGAAATTATTAATAGAGCACCTAGGAATTATTCAATGAATAGTGGTGTCTATAAGATACGACTTGGAGTTTATCGAGATAAATTGCGATCCAAACAAACTGCACAGATGCTGTCGAAACCGACATTATTTCCAAAAGTTCCAACCCACTCACCGGCCGACTCTCCGTCACCTGCATCTTCTACTACAGCTACTAACGATAACGACAATAATACTAATAACGAGTAATATATATTTGAAAATAGCAACATATTTGAGTAATTTGTTTGTTTTTTGTGTTTTGCGTGATTATTTGGGCCATATATCTGACGGTAAATCCAATAAATTCACTTTAATATTAGCATATTTTTTACTCCATGCACATATATTCTGACCTTGTACATTAAGATGAGAGTTTAAATCATTAGGCACCATTTGCCAGATCTCCGCCTCCAGCAATGTAACATAGTTTTGGTATCTTTTTAATAATAATTCCAAATCTAGTATTGTATCATGCTGACTCTTTATAATATCTTGATAGCCCTTTAAATCTTGACAATGTTTATTGTAAAGTGTGTTTGTATCAATACCTTTGTCGAATCGCATTTGATCCTCCAATGACCGATATTCTCTCACTAATTGACCCAATGCGAATTTCTTGGTAACGATTTTATCATCCAAGCTATCAATTTCTGAATTCATTGAAACTAAACTATAAATATTTTTGTTTACTCAAAGATGGTAAATTTAGCTTTTAGTATTATAAATGTGCTGATGTTTTGGAGTTTATAAAAATTTTAGTGATATTAGTAACGCTCGATATATAAATTCAATTGTAGTCAGTATACTCAATGAAAGCAAAAGATTGGTTATTATGATAAATATAATTAGTAGATGTCTGAAAGAATATTATTTAAAATAATAATTATTATTCCTGAATCGGCGTCTAATGTAGGATAACACTGCAACATGATATGTGGCGCTGTGCAGTTGCGGCGTGTTTATTCCGTTGTGGTCAAATATTTTAAGCCGCACTTCGGCGTCAAGATTGAACAAAAAAAAACAAAGCACAAAAAAAACATCGTGAGGTTAATTACGAAACACGACAAATTATTCTGAGCCTATTTCACTTGTTAAGAGGCATATTGCCTATTACTGCCCTAAACGGGTACGCAATCAACCACGATTGTTGCGAATGTTCAAATAATTGCTTTAAAAAATTCCGATTGAAAGAGTGGATAGAACAATGTCAAAGCTTCGTTAAATAATATTATCGAGACGAATTTACCTAACAAATAAGACAAAAAAGGATAAGCAAGAAAAACTATCCTAAGTAATTAGGGTTGCCAAGGATTATTATGGTAATGCTTAAATTGGAGTAACTTGAGTTATTGCAAATACATACATGTAATTATATCACGCACTTGGCGAAATATAGCGATAGTCTAAATTTGATTTTGTGCAATATAATTATAGTCCAATCGGTGCAAATGCCTGTTCATGACGAAGTTTTGTACACGTAAAGTATCTGGACAGAAGTTAACATGAGCAGCTGTAAATAAAAGGAAAAATTGTTTAGTTAGAACCTAGGAACTTAAAAACTAAATACAATGAAACCCTGAACAAATCGGAATAACGCAAAGGTTAATTATTCAAGGTGACCACTTTGGCAATTGATCACATTTCAATTACTTTTTTTTTTTTTTTCATTTAACAATTTGGATCATCAAATTTGGTATCAGTAAAGTTTTTTTAAGGTTTTCAAAAAATATTGCGCTTATAATAGTATTATCTTTTAAAATGAAACCTCAATAGGGATTCTGAACATGTTTTAAACATGCACCTTTTTTTTTTTTTTTTTCGAATGATATTTTAATGTACTTCCATGTATGGCGATATATATGATATGTGTGTACATAGACATACATTGTCATTTAAGACGTACCGTACCCATGAAACTTATACCTTTTACGCGTAGTTCCTCTACCCATAGTTTGACATATGCGAGGTTCTAAATATGCCACATTTCCAAAAAAAAAACTCTAAACTGTAAATACTTTTGATGGTAAATATTGATTTTTCACAGCGATCAATTGCTTTTTTAGTTATATACGATTGCAACTTGCCGTATATAAAACCAAAAAATGTATATAGACCCATTCACCTTTTTTTCTGTGAGAAAAGGTCGAGGTCGAGGTCTCGGGAAAACAAATTGGATAGCAGCAAAATGTTCGAAAACAGAAACATATCATTTAGAAGGAGTTTGATAGACCTGTTTAGTTGTCCAGCCATGCTTACTAAGGAACGCTGATAAAGATGACAAAAATCATCCAATAATAATCATTATTATCAATCGGGCCAATCAATTATAGTTGAGAGGAAAAAGATGCGTTTTCATTATTCTATTTTTATGGATCCATTTATAAACTCATCTGATAATATTTAAACTGCAATCACAGATTTTAACCAAAATTCAATATAAGAATATAAATATTGTCAATATTATCACTCAATGCGCCCCTGAGATGGACCTACCAAGTGCAGCTCATTATCGAGCATACATATGCGAATAAATTATAAAACCTCTTTGTATCCTCCACTGATATTATCCTAAAAACTAAAGTCTAAAGGGCTATAGCTAAGCAGTTGCTTGTTTGTTTGTCAAGTATTAAAAGTTCCTACGTTGACTAGTAAAGTAGAGTTCTCATATTCTGTGGGCTGCATCCACCCAGTAACAGTAGGCTTATACTT
This sequence comes from Blastobotrys arbuscula, assembly GCA_030564365.1. Lineage (NCBI taxonomy): Eukaryota > Fungi > Ascomycota > Dipodascomycetes > Dipodascales > Trichomonascaceae > Blastobotrys > Blastobotrys arbuscula. The sequence continues at coordinate 67,554 of JAJLUN010000010.1, read as the reverse complement.
TAGCGAACGACACATACATTTCTCGCATACGAACCAGCGTAGTCTGCACATATCATGCCGCTTAAAATGTACATTTCCTTCAATACATTTTTGAACTTTTCTTCACGGTAGTTTAAAAATGCCTAAGATTTATTTTGTTTCGTGTTTTTTTTTTTCAAACTGTGGAAACCCTTTACTACTCCACTGGAGCCTGTGTGTACGCGTCAAGTTCAAGACTTGCGTTAATTGGTTTCGTGTAATTTTTGAACAATTTAAAAGAAGTAGCAGCCTATTAGGCTTATTTAGTTTGTAGTTATTTTGGCTAAGTAAATACCTGGTAATATATTAAGCGAAGTTTGGCAATGTCTGTCGCAAACAAAAACAAAAAAAGGGAGAAGAAATTATGGGCAGAAAATCAAAAGAAGGTTAGTTTAATAGAAATGAAATATATCATTCAATTGGATTTTTTTAAAAGTGGTACCAGTTGTTGAGTAAGGAGAGTCTTATTGATAAAAGGAGTATACGATAATAGTGCGATTGCCCCTCGGATATTTTGAGATAAATCAGCAACAATTTGTTTACTATTTTGTTTGTCCGTTAATAAGTGTTTCAGCAACAACAAATAAGACCACCAATTGTAAACAACTATTACTGCATATTATTCAAATAAACTTGAGAAGTGGGATAGAGGGACTTTTCTGTTTACCATCATACAAATTATGGTCAGATGAAATCAGGTTTTTTCAAAATGGCCTTGAAATTATGAAAGGCGCATGTATCTTGCATATTTTTTGAAAAAAAAAAAAAAAGTTTAGGATCATTTTACCATTCTCAAAGTTCTGGATTTAAGCCCAAAGATCTATAATCGTTCAAAAAAAAAAAAAGGTCTAGCGGAGATGGATACCTTTGTGCGAGAATCATAGATATGCATAGTGTATGCATGTCATCAGGTGCGCATGTTACATGTTTACAGTTTGGCCACTAAAAATTATAACCACCAAGCATTTGGTATAATACTCAACAACGCACACATATAATTATTATAAAGGCTTGAGTGCCATTAGACATTTCACTACCCTTTCACACCCCACTGTGCTACAGCAGTACTGCATGTCTTTATGTATATCTATAGCTTTTTCTAAATCATGCATTCAACTTTTTTTTTTTTGTCCGCGCATTGCCGTTCCGGCTTGTAAGTCTTTGAAATCAAATTTTACCGTTTAATATTATAACTATTAGTATATATAAATTTTTTACTTTTATCCGTGTATGACTACGGGAGGTTGGAAAATTATTGAGCCGCAGTAACTCTTTTATACGGCGAAAAATCAATAAAACACCCCTAATTTTTGGCGTTATTGTTTTTCCCCGTACCGTATTAATTTTTTTTTTTTTTTTTTTTTTTCACCTAGCCAGAACACTCTCCACATAGTTAATACCATAGCTTTACCATCATTGAAATACACGAAAATTTAAAAAATGCACGAATTCGGACCTTTAATATATTTTTTTTCAAAGGCGACACACAGCACATGTTCATTGGGTTATATTAGATGTTTCTAATGCCTTTAATATCCCCTTTTCTTTCAAAAAAAAATTTTTTTTGTTTCTTTCCGGAAAAAGTAAACTTTTTTGACAAATATTAAATCGCTTAATTCTTTGGAATAAAATAAAAACAAGAAATGATAAAAAAATCCGATATTGACCCATTAGTATTATTAAAAGACATTTTACAATGGCACTTACAATGTCTTAGTCTCTCTCTTTTGAAACTTTAAACAAAACTTTATAATTGAGTTTGTTTGAAAAACTTTAAATTATTGAACTTTATCCTACTCTATCAGATATCAGTAGTACACAATTCTTAAGACATGAAGTTCTTTTTTTTTTTTTTTTTTAAGCTTTTTTACTAACTCTAATTTATATAAATAATAAAATTCCATAAGGTATTTAATGTATTAGTGTATTAACAATTTAGTTGTTCAAAGCATGCACTTCAACCCATCGCTGCCATTTTTGGGTCCTATTAGACGTAACAGATCCATCAATAACTTGCAGCTCCCCTTCCAGTTGGTTAAACTGGAAATCACCTTCCAACCCAATCCACATTGTTTCCTGTTCACTACTATCGCCAACACTTTTACTCTGAGTTTTGCGCAAATCGTCAATTTCTTTTTCCAAGATACTGGCGATCCGTGCGGCTGGCATGGCATTAAACACGTCCGATTTATTCACGGCCACTAAAATATTAACCCCACCCGATCTTTGTTCTGTTTTCATTAGTAATTTAAATAAGTCTCGAGCCGCATTGCTGATAGATTTCAACCCTGCTGCACCATCGATCATGAAAATAATTCCAATTAAATTATCACCAACTTGATCAATTGTTTCGATAGTTTTGTACCATAGTTTGGGGTTACCAGGTAGGTCGTATAATGCATGATTTGTGTCAATTTTTTCATCATCAAATGGTAGTTTCAATGAATCATATTGGTTGATATCAATGCTGCTAATTGTGTCCACATTTTTGCCCCGAACCCATCGTGAGAATAGCGATGTTTTGCCAGAATTTGAGGGACCCGTAATAATAACTGAAGGTTTTTGGCCGCTTTTGCTAGGGAAAAACCCGCCATTGCTGAAAAAGATTATGGTAAGGGCTAAAATTAGCACCCCCAGTATTGCAGTAATAATTATCGATTTGTCCATTATTACTGTTGCCAAAACAAAAAAAATAAGTGAGGTGTTGTCGTTTGGTTCACGAAAATGTTGGGACATTTTATTTATTAGTTATGATTAACCGCGGCACCGCCGCCGCGCCCAACGCTCGCATTTTTTTTTTTTTACCTCTTTTGGTGGTGCCATCGGAGGTCTATCCTATTATCGAGCATAATCTGAATTTCAAATCTTTTGACTCATTGTAACTTTTTTTCACATCACTTTTTCACTAAACAAAATGTCTACATTCGGTACGTTATTCAAAGTCACAACTTATGGGGAATCACATTGTAAATCAGTGGGCTGTATTGTCGATGGGGTTCCACCGGGTATGGAATTGACCGAAGAAGATATCCAACCACAACTAAGTCGAAGACGACCAGGTCAAAGTAAACTATCTACTCCACGAGATGAAGCCGATCGAGTACAAATTCAATCAGGTACTGAATTCGGCAAAACTTTGGGTACCCCAATTGGTATGTTGGTTCAAAATAAGGACCAACGGCCTCATGATTATGGTGGTAAAATGGACGAATTCCCACGTCCTTCTCATGCCGATTACACTTACAAGAGTAAATACGGGACTAAAGCCAGCTCTGGTGGTGGTCGGTCTAGTGCTCGAGAAACTATTGGACGAGTTGCTGCAGGTGCCATTGCTGAAAAATATTTAAAATTAGCTCATGGGGTTGAAATTGTTGCATTTGTTAGTGCAGTTGGCGATGTTGCGTTGGATCGAGATCCTAGAAACGACACTTTTAGAAACATTTTGGAAACTATCACTAGAGATCAAGTTGATGAATGTGGTCCAATTCGATGTCCAGAACCAGAAACCGCTGCAAAAATGGTTTCAGAAGTTGAAAAGTTTAGAGATGCTCAAGATTCAATCGGTGGGGTTGTCACTTGTGTGGTACGAAATTTACCAGTTGGAGTGGGTGAACCAGTGTTTGATAAATTAGAAGCCACTTTGGCCCATGCCATGATGTCAATCCCAGCAACTAAAGGGTTTGAAATCGGATCTGGGTTCCAAGGTACTGCTATCCCGGGGTCTCAGCATAATGATCTATTTTTCAGAGCAGAAGATGGTCGATTTAGAACTAGAACTAATTTCAGTGGTGGTATTCAAGGCGGTATCTCTAACGGTGAAAACGTTTATTTCAATATCGCGTTCAAAAGCCCTGCCACTATTAGTCAACAACAAGCCACCGCAAAGTACTCTGGTGAAGAAGGTGTTTTGGAAAATAAGGGTAGACATGATCCAAACGTTGTGCCACGAGCCGTGCCAATTGTTGAAGCTATGGCTGCGTTGGCTATGACCGATGCTTTGTTGATTCAAAAGTCTCGAGAATCAGCTCGGTTTTAAATACCTGTAAATATATTAATTCCCTGTTTGTTTGTATTTTTTTTTTTTTTTTTTGTATTTTGTATTTTGTTATGTACTTGCGATTCTACGGACTCTAGCTATGTTTAGTGTTTCTGTGGATGAACATTCATCATCAGAATTGGTACCGTTTTTATCAGTAGCCACGTCCGGGTTGGTTACTACTAATCGGGATCGTCGTAATGAAGACACCAAAACTTGAACTTCTCGGCCATTGAACTCCTCGGTATATCCGCTATCATCATCACTTAAATCTGATTTTAGCGTCTTTTGATCATCATCCAAGTCTTCAGTATGAAATGTATCTGCACTATCATGATTTCGTTTGATGGATGATTTGGATCTGGGTGATTTGGAGTTGACGTTTTGGATTAGTATTGGCGTAGACGGCATCATTTGCTGTTCAAACCATTTCAATTTTTCATTCCATGAATCGATAGAAGTGGTGGAAGCATTTGACGGGAACCGGTCAAGATGGTGTTTACTTTCAGGGGAGGAGCCGCTAAATGTAGTTGGTGTAAGTTGCAATGTTCTTTCAGGATGCTTCTTTTTTTTTTTCCGCATAAATAGAAATGCTACCCCAGCTACACATGCAGCTGATAATGGCAGCGCTGTTGATAACGCAGCAATACCGCCTTTTGAAATACCATCGTTCCCATTCTCTGCAGCTGATGACGTTTCAGATATTGCTGTTATTGTATTTTTGATTGCTTCTTTTGTTGTAGAGGAGGATGAAGCAGTATTAATTGCTGGTTCCGAACTTGCACCAGTACTTGATGGTTCACTCTCTGAACTTAAAAATTGTGGTTCGCTGGTACTTAGCACATCTGGTGGTGTAATATTATTACCAGCAGCAGACTCACCGTCAATATCGTTTCCCTCCGAAATTGCAAGATTTGGATGGTCGAACCCATCAACCGTTTGCCAATTTTCAGTATCATAAAATTTAACACCAAATGCAGTTGGACTATCATCATCTCGTTTTTTCAAAGCTTGTTTGTTGATTGTAATTAACGTATCATGCAATGACACCGCACCAATTACATCATCCTTGTCATCCACATGACCCTCTTCCCATTCCCATTCGTCAACGCTGCTGCTTATTCTTAACTGTGCTACAAATGGGTCAGCCGCACGGTTTGCGACACTACCACCCAATACCACCAATTTTTTTTTGCTTTCAATACTACTATTTTCCCCAACTAGCAACAGCAACGCATCGGTTCTAGAATCGATTGGAGAGGATTTCCCAACATGCGCAAAAACCCATTTACCATTTTGCCACATGGCCACTTGATCCATGCCAATCCATGCATCTTTTGTTGATTTACCACCAATTAACATGTACGAACTTGGCGATACAAACGTAGCAGTGCCTCCGTACAAATAAGTCGGACTATCATTAACATTATTATTTGATTCAAATTTTTGGTCGGTATAATTGAACTTTAACAATCGATTTGAAATTTTGTCATTGCAAATCCCGCCATACAAATAAACCGAATCTGATGTTGACCACGTAGTCATGTTTTGAAAATACTTGTGCTTTGAAGAAGCTTCCAACAACTTTGTCCAATGATTATCGTCGCGATGGTACTGCCAAACGTCGATATTATCACCGCATTTTGAATCTTGGTTACTATTGATGAATGCCAGGAATTGGTTGGATACTGTCGCGTACACGGCATTACTTGAACTTTCTGTTAAAGATGGTGGTAAGGCAATCTCAACTAACGATTCGGATGCTTCGGCGCTACTTGAAAACGAGCGATCTGTTGGTATTGATACAATCTGTCCTGTTGTCAGTCGTAAATATGCTTCTTTCACATTGTAATGTGTCGACCACGGGGCTGTTGCCAATGTTAGTGGGAGCGTTATTAGTATTAACTTCAATATTTCAAACGCCATAGTAAATTTAGTACAAAGTACTAATTGTCAAGATGGATGGATAAAAACATGATGGATTCTTCCAATACATTTTTGATTGCTTTGTTTACACAGCTCGATCGAGTTTTTTACATTCTTGGGATCGTGGTGGTGTTTTAGTTTTGTTTTGGTGTGTGTGTGTGTGTGTGTGTGTTTTTTTTTTTTTCCCTATTATGATTGATTAGATCAATTTTAAACCCCGAAAAGTTGTCAAGCGGTAATAAAAAATTGTTTTGGGAAGCTCTACACTACCAGCGCGTTAAATTTGCGCTCCGCTGCACCAAGCTTTTTTTTTTTTTTAAACTTTATTATGTACAAAGGTTTAGGAGATAGAAGATATCATGCTGTAAACTCACCGAGCATTTAAGCATTTAATTTACCAGCAGTATGGGAAGCTTTTACATTTCGCAGGTAAAGCTTATAAGCTTACATGTAAGCTGCCCGCTCAGGTTACAGTACTGCCTGCAACTTAGTTCTCCCCATGTTTCAAAAAGAGAATAAAAAAATAAAATAGAATGACTAGAGATTTGCCGACATGATTATGACCCACAACTTATTTAAATTGATAAGAAATGTTTAGAGCTGTGGCATTAGAATAGTGTGAGATGTTTACAACGACATTTTTTAGCTGATGCATCCACCGCCAATGCATAGATATATATATATATATATATTATTTTTTTTCGAAATGAAGAATTATTATCTTCTAAGCATCATAGTTATACAGAATTAGCATGTATCTGCCTAATACTTGTATACGTTGCGCTATTTTATATTAAATATAATGAGATGGGCGTTTTTCCCAAATAATCCAATTCATGGATTTGGACATTAACTGCATTTATTGATTGAGGCGCAATTGATTCATGTTGGTAAAGATGCGTACTTGACTGATTACTCAAGCTCGTGATAACGCACTGATGAATCTTTAATCATCCTCCCGTTGTGCATAAAATTTATTTACATAGACCGATTATTTTGGCCAACATATAAACTGATAGGTTTAAACTGTCGCAGTGTGAATTCTTTATAATACCAAATAATCAAAAAAATAACCTAGCTGCCCCTTTTTTTTTTTTTTCCTTTCTTTTAAGCTGAAATCAACTATTAACGCCCATGGGGCATTATTCATGATTATGATGTGACCCCACTTTAACTTTTAATCATTAACTGTAGTGCCAGAAATATATCTTATTTCGCCAGTTAAATTTTGGGTTTAATGTTGCAAATATCTGGTTTGAATAAGATTATTAACTTTGCCAAAATACATGCATAAATTCAAATAATTAATTCAAATTGAGCCCAAAGTTCATATTTTTGTACCACTGGAACATGAGGAAAATCAAATTTAAACTATAGTAATTCGAATTATTTTTCTAGAATTATTATAACGAGCGCATTCTCTGTGCATGCTTGCTGTAGCAGCTTAATCAACAGATAATATGTGTAATTTTTTATGAATGATTCATCGTCACCAACCACTTGAAAACATTTACGAACTTTCTAAGAATTACTTGTGGCCCTGTAGATCGGTATGTCGGCTTATATGCCTGTCTAGAATATCATATATTATTATTTTATTTTTTTTCCTCTTGCTTCCCACTCTAACTTTGCAATATGTGCTCAAGTGCTGAATGGTTTGTTGATCTTTAAATACCCCCTCACATTGTAATATTACGAAACTGGCCAAATAGTAAAAGCTTGCGATTGGGCCAGTCTTCAAAGGTTATAATTGCGGGAAGGACGTGGGGGATTAGTCAAACGCTTGCTAGGACTAGGGTAATATTAGAAAGAAAGGTCGATCGGGCGCACCATGGCTGGCTACTATTATAACGCTAGTTTGTTTGATTGTCATGATTGACCGGTAAAAGGTTTTATAGCTACGTGTAACCTTACAGGCGAGTTATAAGTGCGGCAATGTTTGTTTTGGTTAGAATACCACAAGCCTATAAGACAGATAACCCCACAGATCCCATACATTCTACGCACCCAACTATATCATAAATAAACTAGTCTGAGATTTATGGTTTTATAAGACTTACGCACTTGACAAAAGGGTTGTAATAAAGAGTTGTACCTTACTTTACGCGTTAACATGGCTGATAAGCACGTACTAAAATACAGCAGTTAAAATTGTAAATATTCTCTATAGTACAGGTCATTGTTCGAGGAAAGTTTTTACATAACTTTAATTAGAGATATATAATATTGGAGTATTACAATATAAAAATAAATATATATATATATATATATCTTTAGAATTCCGATTCGAATTTTTTTAAAAATATTTTTAAATATTTTTGAAATTTTTTTAATACTCAACAAAGAAGTTTTTCCATTAACCTATAACATATCAAATATGTATACCGGCATAAATGGGTGAGTTGGTTCGTTTGGCGTATTGCGAAATCCACATATACCGACTACAACGCAGTTAATTGATCAATTGTTATTATGGGCCAAACAGTATATCGACAGAAAAAGAATGCAACCATGCATATCCCTATCAACTGAAAAAGGCAGCCCAAGGACAGCTACATCTATTAGGTGTAGATGGCATACTACATATATACACACCTTATAAAACATTTATTTTTGTAGCTTCTGTTCCAATCACAGCCCCACCATCACTTTTGTTCAGACCAACTAATCAATTATAAGCCTTGTGGTTAATCCATATTATCTGACTGCAAAAGGGGTATTCGCTGCTTGAATTTCCCTTAAGTTGTAAATTAAAGAGCTTGCAACACTCACACGCACCCAGTTTCTAGTTTTTTAATTAACGGTGTTTTACGTGTAACACCGCACCGTATCTTTCGACCTACATCCTGCAAGTCACGTACATAAGCGTGTATGCGTACAGTACGCCTTCAAATGGTCTCGAATGTGCATTACACTGGTTAGCTGGCGCACCAATGCACATGTAAGTTTACCGATTTTTCTTTTTCTTTTACAACTTTTTATTTTTATTTGTCTTCAATCATTGATAAATTTGATAGATCGTAAATTATACCTTATGAGCTCTCTAAATGAAAGGGTCTCCTCCGTTGGAGACGCCAACGTGATCAATTAATCCATGGATGGTGGGTACCGCGCGCGTCGTTTTTGTTCAATTTATGATAAAAGCTCCATTCTAATACTCCGCGTTATATCGCGATAGACTTGTCTGAAATTTTTAAACAGTTCACAAGGTATCCGCATATTATGGCAAGGTTGCCGTTTTTAATTTAAATAGCCGCGGCAACCAATTTGTTCTTGTATTCAACGGCTCTCACAGTAGTTTTTATTACGGAGTCTTAGAAGCGTTGAAATACCATCGGGGTTTATGCATATTTATATGCCCCAAAAAAAAAAAAAAAAAAAAAACCCAGTTTCGTCTTCGCGCGGGTATAAGCCTGTTTAAAGCAAAAATCAATCAATAAAAAAATAAAAAGGGGCTTTTCAACTATAGGAACTAATTAAGATCAACCCAACCATTATATGAAAACAATTTTAGATCATTGATAGTCCGTCAAGTCTTGGATCAAGTTTGATGTTCATGAATTTTTTTGGTGCTTAGAAACTTCGACCCTGCTTAACAATTATGGGTAGCCTGTCGATCCGAGATCAAAGAATGTAAGAACGATATCTCAATTTATGATGGCTCACTGGGGTAGTGGTTATGTTCACCCTTTGTGTGATCACCATCTGATCTTAAATGATATTAAAAAACGTAAGTTTATTTGTTTATTGATTGGAGAATTCGGGGTTCGACATTGAATTAACAATGATGCGCGTTGTAGACATGTACAGCACGTGTAATGGGTATAAACCAAAATGTAGTACGATGATTGGCTGACCCAAAGAAATTTTAACAATCATTTATAACTGCCCCTCCCCTTGAACTAAAAATTTGGCTATATTGAAGTTTATTCGGGCCGGCTTTTTCGCCGGCCCGCAAAAAAAAAACCAAAAGCTTTGCGCAAAATTTTAAACTAATGTAAGCAAGGAGGGGGGAGGGGGGGGGGGCCCTGGTTTGAAATCCCAAATTCAAGCTTGCCAATTGAGCCACACACCACAACGTTGTCCAACGATACAACGGCCTGCCGGTGGCGATCTCTGATCAACATACAATGTTTCCAAAAACTGCAAAAAACCCTGGCTTCAATAACTTTCTAGATTTTCTGATCATCGATCTAGTTCCACTATACTGGTACCATACTCCATCAAGTTCAAATATGGAGATCGATGGTTTATATATTATTATTATTATTAACAACTTACCAATTCGGAAAAACGTTAAAACAATAAGATCTCAAAGAAATAATTTTTTTTTTTATAAAAATTGCCCAGTGCACTCAACCCTGATTCATAAAAATAAAAATAAAAACAACATGAAACGGAGGCCTGCGCGCAACCTCGTTTCACAATTCTTTATATCTTACAAGTTCAATAAGTCCTATTACTTGTGATGAACATCGCGGTCCAAGCTTTTGATCACAGTATAAACAACGATATAGCAAAAAAAAAAATTTTGAATTAAAATATACAGATCAATATAATAATTGCTATTTATGAATATAAACAATCAGAATTAGTCAACAAAACAATGGATTTCTGCATATTTTAAAACAAATAGGTCGTACTGTCAAATGTTTTTGATTGTTCCTTATCACGCAACTGCTGCATAGTCTCTCTTTTTATTTTTTTTTATTACTTAGTTGTAAATGACATGCTACAGCAGCAACCATAAATTGAACATAATAAGATTTGTGAAACGTTGTGATCGATCGCAGCCAGGGGTTCAACGAGCACTCGTAAATTATGTATGACCGTACAATACATTTGATACATGTACAGGTATACCAGGATGATGTTTATAGTGAGAAAAAAAAAAAATGGCTGGATTTTATCATGACCGAACGTATATTATTAAAGAAAAATTTGAGTTTGAAAATAATCAGTAAATTTTAACACCACGGTTAGGTAATTAGCTTAAATTTTGTGAAAGGTTTATAGCTGAACTTTTTTCATTCACTAAATAAGCAGCTTATTTACACATTCTAATTTTCTAACATTTAAAAAGAAGAATGAGTCTAGCCTTAGTAACTAGGAAACAAAATCAAACAAAAGGTTATTTTAAACTTGTTCTATCAAGTTTCAAATATGGGTTATTGAGGAGGGGGACTTTTTGTACCTTAAACATTAGGCCCTGTATTTTATTTTTATTTTTTTATTTAACTGTTTCTAGATTAAAGAGTGCCAATTATTTCTTTAAAACTTGCACTGTACCTACATCTTTCTCTCTCCCCCCCCGCCCCCTATTCAGGTCAAAAGTCACTTACTAGTTTAGGAAATTTACGGGGTCGAGTTGTACATGTGCAGATGAAGAAACAAAATCGTACGATTTTTTGTTCTCTAAATCATTTCAGAGCAAAATAATGTTGCGCTGAACTATCCATATCAAAGAACTCTGCATATTTTGGATTATTTAAACATCTCAAATTTTGTTTTCTTTTCCCAAGCAATTGGCTCATTCATAATAATGTTGGCGCCTTGTTCTCCTTATTTCTTCCAGATAACCCATATGAAACTCCAAATTACCGGATCATCTGGAGGTAAAGACAATGAATCGTAGTTATTCGTATCAACAATTGTTTTATTTTTTTACGCAATGGTGACATTATTGGTGCATATATTAATGAAAAGAACCCCAGCCATCTATATAATACCAAGGTTTGGTGTAACAATCAAGTAAGCAATGTGAAATTAATGATCGATCCTGATAAAACAGGACCAAGCATTAATCATTAATCATTAATCATTAATCATTAATCATGGCTTTGAATTGACTCAAACCCCCCTCCCCCAACGCTTATAACGTTAATACATTTGAGCGCATAAAAACGATCGTTTTCATTTCACCTTACGGAGGTAATTAATATTACATTTATATGCACGCTCAATCGCATCGTATAAGTTTTAACATGATGCTGTTCTTAATCAACTCTCTCAGTTACCCCATTTCATTTGGTGCATATTTTTTTGACATTATTCGTTAATAAAATTTGATGAAAAAAACTCATACTGTAGTTTGTGCTCATCAAATGCACTAAAAACCGCCAGGTAGGCTTATAAAGTTGTTTACCTCTACCTATTAATTATTGTAATCACTATATCATAATTATCCAATGGACTGCAGTACATGTAAGCTAGTAGGTTGTGAACCGTTGTTAGATCTGTATCAATGCCACATGTTAATGGATTTTTTGTTTTAAATCAGCATCAAAAAGCCTAGCTCCTACTCATACAAATATACTGATTTTGTGCAGTTTTCTAGGAATTATACGATCCATAAACAAATATCAATAATATCATCCATAAACATGAAAGTAATGTGTAAGTATTATTATTAATACTCAAAATCCACATAGGCTATAAAATACATATAAGCAATAGAACATAATAATGTACTGAAACTTGCTTACCAGACAATGAAAAATGAGAAATTAAACATTTTTTCTCCAAAACGAAATATTTCAGTAGTTTAATTCAACCAGCTCCACATAATGCGATACGGATGATCATTTAAGACACAATATTTATCGAGTGTGGATCCTCACTTATCCGTTCAACATGGAAACTAGTTTGTGAATAAGAAAAAAAAAGTTTGAGTTTTTAAAAGCGTAGCTTAATCTTAAAATATCCTTGTATACATTAAAAAAAAAAAAAAAAAAAGTAACGCCTCATTTTAAAATTTTTTAAGATTTTTTTCTTTCTTCCTTGAGTCAGTTAAATTTGGCGCTTCTTTGGCCGTTAGAGATAAACCTCCGATACCTCAGAGATCTTAACGGTTTTTTTTTTTTTTTTTTTTTTTTTGTTTTCTTTTACGGAAATTCAGATCTCCCAAATCGGTGGAAAGGCTTACAACAAGCAAAAGAAACCGATTTTTTTATTTTTAATAAGAATATTCTGTTGTTGCCTACCGGTATTTGATCGGCTGATGACTTTGACCCTATCAATCAATCTTATTTTGTAAGATCTTCAGGAAGAAGAAGAAAAAAAAAAAAAAAACATTTCAAACATTCTCAGTGCGCCGTGCTAAAAAAAACCTGTTACACCAACAAGACAAGAAACCTGATTGTTTATAAATTGTTATAGCAGTAAAATTAAAAAAGATAAAAAAAAAAAAATATTCAGTTCAAAACTGTGGTGCCACGGTTAAAGGTGTTTGATCACCATGCAAGGTTTATATTGATACAGCAGCTGTCGGTGATTGAACTTCCTAAAACGCTCGACTTGCACTTTTATACAACATAAAATAATAGAAACAAGGTTGGATTAAATAAAATGTGGAAATGCGTCCAAAATTCGGCTATAAAAAGGGTAAACTTTGAAGGTTTATCACCTATCACAGCCATATTCCATATTAGGTTGTGGATCGCGTTTTATATAAGCTTTTAATAAACAAACTCTTGCCAATCTTTTTTCGAGTACAATCAATTGTTGTTTTTTTTACCGGCCTTTGAAATATGTGTGCGTATTTAATTTCGTGCTCCATGGCACACTACAAAAAAGTTTGACATTGCTTTATCCTTTTTGGCGTTTCCTTAGATTCACTACATTGTTAATATCATTATATACAAAAGTTTAGACTAATTTGATAAAAGTATGGATATTGTGTGATATGTGTGTATAAACTGTATTATGCTAGTCTCATGTTGATCTATCAAACCGGCCCCTTTAATGCTAAGTGTTTACTCAAGCTATTCAACTTACTCAAGTTACTACAGCTTCAGTAGTTTCGACAACGCCACCCCACTGTAAGAAAAAAGAATGCTGCGCAGCATTCGGTATGCAAATCCAATTTTATTTTTTTATTTTTTTTAAACTTGGGCATCGGAGTTGCAGTGCAGCAGTTATCCATATGTATTGTACGCGTGGCAGCAGTCCGTCACAAGCCAAAAAGATCCTGAATATAGCGCTCAATATTTCAAAACCTTCTGTTAAGGTAGGGTTTACATCGATTGTGTGAAATAAATGCCAATTGAGGAGCTGCTAATTGATTGAGAATAAAACCAGAAATCACTTATTTAAAAAAAACAGAAATAAAAAGATTTCTGTACTTTAATACCTGGTTGATACATCTTTTGGTATCTTTTATTTATTTATTTTTTATTTGGTTTATTTTACCCCTTTCCATCAAACATAGATCTATTATAAGCAATATGTATTGTTTTAATTAAGGAGACTTGCCCTTACCTAGGCTCTATATACACAATAATCAATACTTACTAATATGGCCGCCGACTCGCTCTTTCTTCCCCAAGTGAACATGGTCATTTTTATTAAATAGTAAAAAAAAAAAAAAGGGTAAAACGAATAAATTAGCGTTTAAAGTAAAAACTTTAATAGACGGGAAAAATAAAATAAAATAAGGGGGTTTAAAAATCTATTCTAGACCTTTGGATTCAAATTTGTTCATTGATTGTTAATTAGTTGAAACAAAATAGTTGGTATTAGGATTTCAATATTACCAGATCTACTGTGGATAAAAACCAGGTTAGACTCTACTATTAAAAAAAAATATCTCTATAACCATTAGCTGTCGTTAACAAATAATAATCGCCGTCCCTTAGATCTAAACCTAATCTTGATGTATAGGCTGATCTCGATTGATGGAAGAAATTATCCGTTGTTTTCATTAGGCTCCATAGACCATTAGTATTTATCTATTTTCAAACGATCGATATCTACAAATCCCGTTGGAAATTATTTGCATTTTTCCTTTTATTGTAAACAAATACGTTAAATTTTGATGAATTTGGTTGTTAAATCCAATTGATATTCTACTGATGTGTGGCACTTGATCGATAACGATGCTGGGAGGTTAGTTCTACTACCTGCACCAAAACGCACAAAAAGCAAATATGATAGCATTTATGTGTTTTTTGTTGTTATTTTTTCTTTTCCTTTTGAGCCCCTCTTGATTTTTTCCTACTGGAAAAACTTTTGCTTTTTCAACTTTAGCTGGACCGAATATTCAAGCTCTAGGCTGGATAAGCCATAGGGGGAAAAAGAAACCAAGCAGGCAGCAGTAAATGAAAAAGAAAGTATTAAACAGAGATCCAGAAAAAAAAAGCAAAACAATATGCAAGTTATTATAGACTGGAGTAAGATTTCAAGCTTTGAACGGGAAAAAAGACAACTTACTGTTGACCAGCTTGAACAGGTTTTCAAAAAGAAAGTCTAATATAGTAAGCTCTTACACAATCAAAGCTTTTTTAATTTCTCTTTTCCTCAGTCAAGCGTCTGGGCCTACGTGTAGTTTTTACCTAGAAATATAATCAATAATACTCTCCTTTAATAAAGCTTTCTCTCTTTTAGTTTTCACATATTAGCAAGCGATTTGCGGTACTAAATCACACTTTTTTACGGATAACCTCTATTTATATACATCAACTATATATTGTACTACGCATATTATCATTCAACCGGTAGGATATTTAATCCACAAAAGTTTAGCGTTACAACTGTGTGGCCCTTTTGGATTAGATTTTTTTTTTTTTTTTTTTTTTTTAATTCTCACCACCGCACAATCTAAATTATCAATCTGTCTATTTACTTTTACACAAACACCATTACCCTATCAAACTCTAACCTGCTTGCTTTTTTTCTCTTTACCATTCACTTTCTTTCTTTTTTGTTTTAACTCAAGTTTAAACCTATATCTTTTACTTTTCTTGTTTTCTTTTTTATCAAACGTTGACTTTGGTGAAAAAGAAGAAGAAAAAAAAAAGGTAGTTTGATATTTGGTGTGTTTTTTTTTTTTTTTTTTTGGAAAATAAAATATATTTTCCTCTTCTCTTCTTCATCTTTTTTTGTTTTTTATTTTTTATTTTACATTTTAGTTCTTTCCTTTCCAGTCTTTTCCAATTTTCGAATAAAGGAAGGACAAAACGCCAATCCACTCATTAAATAATATAAAAAACCGTTCATTTAGTAAAGGAAGAGCAAAAAGGTTAAAGAACAAAAAGTCACGAAGAATATCGGTTCTTTTATTTTTATTATTATTATTATTTATCAATCATTGATACCAATATATTTATTTATCCTTTCTTATTCTCTTAGGATACCTCTTTGATTACTTTATAGAAACTCTTTTAGATACTGATTTTTGGTTATTAATAAACCAACACATTCAAGGCTACTAAAAAAGAAACAAAAGAAGGATTACTGTATTATTATTATTTATCTTTGATAGACCAACAATTCATATTTATCAGCATTAATATTCGGGGTTCTTACTAACACTTATTATTATTATTTTTGGATAGATCAACTGCGGTACGATTATAAAAAAATTTAATATTAATACTGAATACCAAAATATAAATCACTTTCACGATCAACGCGCCAAACACGTCTCGTCCAACATCCCCTAATTTGAATCCACCGGTCGGATCAAATCAACAGAAACAACAACAACTACTACAACAACGATCATATAGCCCATCAACTCAAGAATCTTCAACAAGACAGCAATCTCCAAACCAACCACTTCATTTACCTCCGCCTCATTTGGCAAGCCAATCACCTAGACCTCCATATCAACGGAACTGTTATCAATCACAACCACCCTCTCATCAACCAACTGGTTTACGTGAACCGGAAGGTCAAGAATATTATCAACAGGGTTATTCTAGTCAATCTGAACAGCAATACCAGTTACCTCCTGTAGGTCATTATGAACAACAACGGCAAATTCAACAATCACAATCATCACAGCATACACAATCATACTACTCTCAATATTCTAATCAAATGCAATCAGTTCAATCGCCTCAAGACCAACAGTCGCAACAACAACAACCACAACAACAACAATCACAACAGCAGCTGCAAGCACAGCAAGCACAGCAGGCACAGCAATCACAGCAATCACAGCAGTCATCACAACCACAATTTGGCATGAGTTCGTACGGTGTTAGCGCACAATATCCTCCAGAATATAGATATGCACAACAAATGAGTACGACGGGTGGTAATCCAATGAGACAATATGGTTATCAAGATCCAAACCAACAATATTATACAAGTCAATTCAATCCTCCTCCTCCTCCGCCGCCACCACACCAGCAACAACAGCAAAATGCGGCGGCGGCGGCGGCGGCGGCAGCAGCCGCAGCAGCGGCAGGAATGGGGATGCCAGGTCAAGCACCACCACCACCTGGACCACCACCCCCTCAAAACCCCCTATTACAACCTCCTCCTTCACAACAATTTGATTCTAATCAACTGGCTGGTCTGCATACAGGAGGGGTTAATCTAGCATTACAATTTCCTTCAATGACAAATAATATTCAAGTTGGTCCCAATTCGCCCGGTCAGCATCCTCCCCCTGGTATTCGACCAAAAGTGACCACAACTTTATGGGAAGGAGAGGGGACATTATGTTTTCAAGTTGAAGCGCGCGGGATTTCGATCGCTAGACGAGGGGATAATAACATGATTAATGGTACAAAGTTATTGAATGTGGCCAAAATGACACGAGGGAGAAGAGATGGGATTTTGAAGGCGGAAAAAGTTCGGCATGTTGTCAAGATTGGCACAATGTATTTGAAAGGGGTTTGGATTCCGTATGAACGAGCATTGGAGTTTGCAGAAAAAGAAAAAATTGTTGATGAATTGTATCCGTTATTTGTAGCGGATATCAACATGTTTTTGTATCATCCAATGAATTATACCAGAACAATTCAAGTACTGGCGGCTGCTGAGCGGAAAAAACAATTGGATGCAGCAAGACAACAACAGCAGCAGGCTCAACAAGCGTTTGGACATGTGCCCCAGGTGGAACATCGACAGATCGCCAACATGAGTTGGCAGCAGCAGCAGCAGCAACAACAACAACAACAGGAAAAACAGCGCCAAATGTCGATGCAGCAGTGGAACCAATCGCCGTATCAACAGTATAGTGCCGGGCCTAGTGGGTACGGGTCATCGCAACAACCAGAATCGTCACACTCGACGACTCCGCCGCACCAACAGCAACAACCTGGCGGGGGTTCTTCTGGTCAGCCGCACCCACACCACCCTCAACAACAACAGCCACATCCGCCGCCGCCTCCGCCGCTGCAACAGCAACAACAACAGCAGCCCCAACTACCACCACCTGCGCCGCAAGGTAATGCGGCTGATAGACAACAGCAGCAGCAACATTCACAAGGTTATGAGCACCATCAACAATCGCAACAGCCGCCCCAATCATCACAAGGTCCCCAGCCTCCACAGTTAATGCAACAACCAGGGCAGTTTCCGTCAATGATGGGGGGTCGATTAGCACCGCCGCCACCTCAACAACAACAATATGACCCATCAACAGGTCAACCACTAGGCCCGGGATCGCTGCCACCACCTCATTCACAAAGTGGTGCACCAGCGGGGCCTCCAACACATCCACACCACCCAAACCCACATCATAATCAACAACCACAGCCGCATCAGAGGCCTCCTCCATTGTCGTCTAGCAGCCAGTCGTATGATCATAGTCCTACAATGATGCAACCACAAGTTAAACAGCCCACGTCTCCTGGGGATACTAGTCAAGATGTTGATCATCCATAATTATTAAAAATTTAAAAAACTAAAAATATTTGCTAAACTTATACTATTAAAAATTATTATTTTTCTATTAAAATATATATATATAAAAAAAAGGAAAAAAAGAGAGAAAAAAAAAAAAAAAGTTATTTAAAAGACAAAGTTACTTTCTTTACAATACGTATTATTTCATTCTACTAATCAAAGTTCCAAAAAAAAAAAAAAAAATTAATAATAATAAAATTTATTTATTAAACATCTAAATGATATTCCAAACTTCTTGTTCATCCTCAATTTCATCACTCAACACTTGTTCATCATCCCCACCTTGTTCCAACCGTTCCTTCACACTACCTGCCAACCGAACTGCTACTCGTCGGGTATAATCCCCAACACTTCTTGGTTGCATTGGAGCTTTAAATAATTCCGGCTTGGTACTAACTTGTTTGAACCATTCTTCAAAAGTCGTCGATTCTGGCTGCTCTTCAACCAACTTTAATACTGCCAAAAAACATTTTTCAGCCGCCAGCTTGACAGGAATAATAGTATCCCGAACACATCCAAACACCCCAATGACCACCTTATCCATATGCGGTGTAATATATAAGTCAAAATTGTGTTTGGATAATAATTTAATAACAACCAATGCCAATCTTCTGGCATCTGGTGAGTTCGCCGAGTTGGATCTATCCATACAATCAACCAATGTGTTCATGATTTGTTCCGCTTGTTCGGGATCAGGGGTAATGACATCTCCAAGACATAATTTCGCAACTGCCATCAAAGAATGTTCAGAAACAAAGTTTGATTGTTCATCTTGACATTTTGGTAATAAATATTCCAATAATTCACTTCCAAAAGATTGACATCTTTTAGTAGCCAATTTTAAAATACTATTAATACCCAAAATTGAATAATCTGCCGAAACATCTTGATCATGCATTAATCTTTTTACCAACTTGAAAACTTCTTCATCATCTTCCAATTCATTTGCAACTCCACCCAAACATTTGGCCAAAATAACCAGTTTTCTTTGATCTGCGGCGAATTTTGGCACTTGCTCATTAACAAAAGTTATTAAACTTGATTTGGATGCATTACCCAAGTTTTTACCAGCCTTTGTGACAATTTCACTCAATGCATCATGCATTGCGGCAATGACCCCTTCATCTTGTGAAGATTTGGCGGTAGAAATCAGTTCAGTAACCAATGGGTCAATTCGTGCTTGCAAAGTAATCAAAGTACCCAACGCCTTGGCAGCACGCGTTCTCAAAACTTCATTTGAAGGATCACTCAAACTTTTAGCAAAAGTTCGCTGCAATTGTGGTAAAAATGGTTTTAAAAATTGTGGGATCTTACTCAACAATTCATTCAATGTATACAAAATAGCAGCTTTAACATCCGATGGGAACCGTTCACCAATAGTCCGAATCAATGGACCAACCATTTGAGTAACAAATGGTTTCAAGTTATCACTACTAGTTCGTTGAACAATATCTGCCAACCCAATAGCACTCAATTCTCGTTCGTCATTAGATCCATACATTAACCCTTGTAAAAATACTGGTAAAATACATGACGGACCTTTTGGTAAAGCAAATCCTGCCAAGTCGGTCCCTGGTTTACCAGTTTGATCCAATGAATGTTTGGATACTTTAACCAAATCCAACAAATCATTCTTTGGAGTTTTGGCAACCAATGCTTGTAATGAGCTCCACGCACCTTTAACAACTTCCAAATCCGGTTCATCCAATGCATGGATCAAAATAGATACCCAATCACTAACATACATGGAATAGTTCAAAGTACTTTCTTTGAAAAATTTGGCCATATGTTTGAATGTCAATTCTCTTTTTTTAACTTCTTCATGTTTACCCAAAGAAATCAAGTGTTGCATCAATTGATGAACCCCTTCTTCATGAACAACTGATAACAAAACCGTATCCAAAGAATTACCAATTTCTTCATCTTCTTTTAAGCACAATGAATTAATCAATGCGTTGATGATGGAACTTAGACGTTTATACAAGGCGGTACCAGAAACGGTTGCCAACGACCCCAAAGCACTGGCCTTGAAACGATCCATTGGTGGCGATAACAATGTTGGAATCAATATTGGGAAAACAACTTCACTCTTGGTAGCCATCATTTCTTTTAATGCTGCAAATGCATTAGAACTATTATCACCTTGCATTTGACTAATCAATTTAGGCATGATTTGATCCACAGCGGCATTACCAATAGTTTCTTGTAAAGTGTCAAACGCCATAGCAGCGGCTTCTCGAACTTCACTATCAGAATCAGCCAATGTTTCTTGAACAATTCGAATAATAGTATCTTGATACATTGTCAAAGATTCTTCACTAGCACTGCTGATTAATTCACTCAATGCAATACAAATACCTTGTTTAGCATCGCTATCACTAGAAGACAACCCATCTTCCAAAGTTGGCAACAATTCCTGCAAAGCATTGGACCCCACTCTTCGAACCAATTCACCCAAGGTACTAGCACCGATACTTCGATGTTCAACTTCACTACTAGCCAACCGTCTAATGATAATAGATGTAAGATTTGGTAAAATTTCTTTAACAGCTCGTGGAGTATTAGCCACCAAGCTCTTCCAAACTTCAACAGAAGCAGTTCGAACTTGGCCACTAGTATCAGATCGACAAACGAACAATGCTGCCAAAATTCGGGCTCTTCTCTCTGGACCCAATACATCACCCAATGTTTGTTTAACCTGGCCTGCCACTGCTGTATCGACTTCATCACCCGTAGATGAACTGATACCAGTAATTTGATACAACAAATCACCCGTCAATTCAACACTTGATAATCTAATTCGATGGTTGACATCAGATAATCCACGTTCTAATTCTGGTAATAACAAGTCAACAGCTTTGGTGGAATAATTTCGAACCAATAACCGACCAGCTTTTAATGCAGTTTCTCGAACATTATCAACAGTATCCGCCAACCCACTTAAAATTGGGGGGATAATTTGGTTCAAATATGGACTTAAACTACTACCAAAACAATTTGGTAAATAAATCATCAATGGCATAAACCCTTCTCGAATCCATGGTTTTGAGGAAGAAGTATTTTTTAAAATAGTTGGCAAGACTTGTTCCAATTTTCGAATACCTAACCCAAACAATACTTCTGATAAAGCTTGTGCGGACCCCAATCGATCACCAGTTCGAGTTTCATCCTTTAATACTGATAACAAATCATCAATCAAGTTAGGGAATTGTTCTTCACCCAATTTTTCAACCAATGACCCTAATGCACGTGAGGCGGTGGCTCGAGTACCTGGCACAGGATCCACCATGGCAACTTGTAGTTCTTCTACCAATGAATCCAAGTATGGAACCAAATCTGATGATTCACATAAAATGGACATGTTACCCACAATTTGACATGCCCTTTTCTTGGTAGAGGCAGATCGATCTTTCAACCCTCGATGGATAACATGAATAACCAATGCTAATGATGGACCATCGATATAATGAATAAATTGTGTTCTCAATAACCCTTCTAATGCATCGTCGGTATATCTAGTTGGATCGCCAATAGCCTTGATCAACACCGGTACTAATGTTTGAATTTCTGGGTTTCTAATAACTTCACCAAACCGTTTCAAAGAATCATTAGCAGCATTTCGCACCTCTTTGTGAGTATCATTCAAAACCCCCACAATTTCTGGAATAATGCTGGATAAAGAGGTTGATAATTGTCGAGGATCCAAATAAGCCATGGACCCCAACAGTTCAACACTACCCTTTTTGGATCTCCACGCAGTACTATCCAATTCAATCAATGTTAATGGAATCAATTTTTTAATACCATACCCGGTGGTATTTTTCATAATCATTCTTGCGGCGTAGTTGGTAGCTTCTCGAACATCTTGATCACGATCACCCAAACATGTCAAAATTTGTGGTAAGATTTCAATAACATATGGTTCAAAGAACCGGCCCAATGCATGTGATAAACATTCAAATACAAATTGCGCACCTTGACGTTTCTTGGGATCTTTTTTATCTTCAACCGCTGCAGTCATATCTCTAATAATATCGTAATCAGATAAACTAGCAATACCGGCACCTTTAACCAACCCAGCAATACCATAAGCAGCCCCCCGTCGTTGTGCCAAATTTTTGGAAGAATCAAATAACTGGTTCTTTAATTTGGTAATATAATCACTCAACGAATTACCAATAGAATCAACTAATGGGGCTAGACATTTGGAAATGGCGTATTGAACATCTTCAGATGGAGATTCCAACGTAGCCATTAATCGATCAACAATTTGCATCAACCTTGGATCACTGGATTTCAAATGCTGAGCCAGTTCACCGTATAAAATAATAGTGGATTGAGAAACTTGATCATTGGTTTCCTTATCAGGTCGTCCAAGATAAGATTCAAAGATTGGGATCAAAATTTCAACATTGGATAACCCGTGCAGTTTCAAAACGTTCTGAGCAGCTTGTTGGATTTCACTAGCAACTTGGGAATTGGTATCAGCCAATGCCGCGTTATTATTATCATTGATAAACAATTCAAACATTTCTAATACTGATTTAGAATCAAACATTGGAGCTAATTGTTCCAACGCAATTGCCACACCAGATCTAATGATCCATCGATCGTTGTTTTTCATCTTGATTTCGATACCAAATTTATCAAATTGTTTAGGAGGCGGTTTGGACATTTCAGTATACAAGTTTATTAATTTTTCAAATACTGAGTGGAATTGTGAGGGGTTTTCAGACAGCACTGCAGCTAAAGATCTAGCAGCACTTCTTCGTAATGGGGTGGAGGTATTTGTAGTCAACACATGAATAATTTCATCAGCGGAATTTTCATTCAATTTGAATTCATTTTCATTCCAAATATCAGTCGCCAAATCTCTATTAATCAATTCATCATCAAACCGAGCAATCCAAATTTCTTTTCGAAACTTTACTTGAGATAATTCAAATTCAGCATCAATAACTTCTAAAATAGCCGATCGTACAAACACATCCCCACTCAACACTGCATTCATTACAATATTCAATTCTTCTTCATTGAAATTGACTGCTACTGATTGGGTTAAACTCATTAATGCTTCTTTAGCTTGCTTGGCCTTGGTTGGGTTGGAAGACATTAATTGAATCAATCTTTTTAATAACAAGTTTCGAGGAGTGGTTGTGTTTCTGAATCCTTCGGCATGAGTGTTGATAATCCCCAATGCAAGGATAATTTGTTCTTCCAATTCATCTTCTCTTTTAGTACCAATGCCACCTTTAAATTTAATAGACTGTAATAACAAAGGTACAGTATAAATCAAAGTAACTGAATCTAATTGACGTTGATCACCCAAAAATTTCAATCTATACAAAACACGATCTGCCAAATCTTTCAATGGTTCTTCTGTCATTTCACTGCTTAATCTAGTAGTTTTGAATAATGCGCGCAAAATTAGAGTACCAATAAATGGACGAATAGGTCCTAATCGATCACTTAAATTACTGGATAATTGGATAAATACTTGACATGCCTTATCACCCACAACTGGTTCGGCTTTGGAGTTTAGAATATTATTCAAACAACTCAAACATTCATGGAACCAAATATCAATACCATTATCAACTTTTTGACCACATTTGGATAATTCATTAATCAATTCCAACCCTTGCATTAATTTATCCCCCATTGATGAAATATTGGATCTAATAACAGCTTGATCTTTTGAAATTTGAATTTCCTCTCGGGTCAATTTTTTTGGTTGAGTTTGTTGTTTCTTTTTACGAATTGATTCTTCCCATTTTTTAGTCTCATAATCTTTAGTATTTTTATTCTCAACATATTTCTTTTTAGATTCTTCTTCTTCTTTGGCAATTTCACCCTCGGGAGTGGCCCAAATTTTCAAATCAAACTCATTCAAATCATCAAATTTTTTTGTACATGTTAATTGTTTAACTAAATTAACAGCCGCTGGGGCCACCAATTCTGGGTTGATAAAACTAATAGTACCAATTGCTTCACAAGAACAACTAACCAATTCTTTATGATTAATTTCTTCATTCAAAACATTTGACAAAATTTTGGGATAATATTTTTCAATCAAATGACCTGGATCTAACCCGGCCTTTTGAATCACCCCAATCCACCCAGTAGTTGGTTGCTTGGCCAATGGGTGGTGACAAATAATGGCTGCATCAGCCAAATGGCTTTCAACAAGTTCCATTGGCACAATTTGTTTATACTGAGCAAATAAATGGGTTAAAATGATGGATAAATTATTGGTAGGAATTAATGATTCACTGTCACAATTAGTAGTATGTGATAATAATCTTGTAATAGAATGAATCATCAATGGACCAAATTTATCTGGGTAATCGGCATAAACGTCTCGCAAACTATTCATTGCCAAACGTCTATATTGAATTGGAACATTGGCACTGGAACAATAATAAATCCATGATAACCCATAAACAACATCCATAGTACCAACTTCTTTGATCAAAACCAAATTGGCTTTAACTCCCCAATAACAGTCATCCCCAGTTAGTTTTGTAAACATTTTGCTATTAATCAAAGTATTTGCAGATTTTTGCAAAACTTCTGGATCATTAGAATTCAAAACACAATAGGCCAACCCAGCAGCTACAAATTTATTTTGAACTGCACTGGCAACATTTGAAACAATCTCATCAAAACTTTTGGTTAGCAATGGTTTAAAATTTTCAATAAATGATGCCAATTCATCCTTCTTATTAGAAACATGTTCAACAAATGAACAAATCCAAATCTTTCGAAGATTCAATCGTTTTTCTTGTAACGCTTTTGTGATTGTATCAACTATTGCCTGTTCAGGTTCAATCTGTTGTTCCAATCCATAAACCAAATGTTTGAAAAATGCATCAGTATAATAATGCAAAACTTGTTCATTAGTTTCTTTACTAGCCAAAGAGCTCAATTGCACAGGAACTTCTTTGGCAATTGAATCACTAGATTTAAACTGCGCTAGTAATTTACCATATAAGCATTTTTGATCTGGATTTGAAACTTTTTTCACCCCCATTACAACTTTATTTGCAATTTTGCTAGCATCACCAAAACAATGATCAACAGCAATCAACGCGGATTTTAAAGCCCCCTCTCGAACACTAACATTAGATGAACTGAAACATGACAAAAATGATTGAATTTTTTCTTCCATAGCAATGGTCAAATCAACTAACGGGTTCAAACTTGATAATAATGATGGAATGATTGTAGTCAATACTGCTTCTGGTGCTCGCAACATTGCTTTAGTAATTGACGGTAACAATTTTGATTCCATATCTTGTTGATTAATATAATCACCAATAAATGGCATCATACAATCACATAGTGATCTTTCTAATGAAAATTTGGATCCCAAAATTGCACTTGTATATAAATCAATAGTTTCCTGTTTATGGTTTTCCACTGTTGATTGTAGCCCCTTATCTGTACAAACACTTGCTACAATCCCTATTATGGCCAAATGAGCAATTGCTTGTGGATGATTTTTAGCCAAACAAACTTTAAAATATTTGTCCAAAATGTTGTTGCTTGAAGATAATGCACAAACAATGCTACTTTTACATGCCTTCACTGCAGTATCTGCCATTCTACTCTTTTTTGAATACACCAACATTTTATATAACAACACTGCTTGCGATCCAATTAATGATTCAATCGATAAAGTATTTGGAACCAACCCAATCGTTAATGAAACCCAATTCAATACCACAATAACGCCATGAACCGCTGGCTGTTTGTGAGAACTAACCTCTGCTGCTCTATCCGCAATTATTGATGCCACCCTTTCGCTCTGGTCAGTTTTCAAGCATTTCTCCAATACATTTCGGGCTGTTTCAATGGTATCAGCGTGGTTGAAATTGGTATAACAAGATGCAATAAACTGAGCCACTTCAGAAGCATCACTATCTTTTGAATGCGTTAGTTTTTTCTTTTTCGGTTGGCTAAATACTTACTTTCCAAGTCTAGTAATGATTGCATTAAAGCGACTTTTTGTTTCTTTGTAGAGCTCAAAAACTGCGGTTTGACCGTCAGTTTTAGTTGAGCCCAATCGTTCGTTTCCGACATATTACTAGTTTGCGTTAGTTTGTTATTTGTAGTTTAGAATCATACCTTTTGATGTGTAATATACAATTGTGGATCTAAACCTTCTTCTTATTTAGCAATTGTGTATTGTCTATTATTTTGAGTTTAAAGATTTTTAGATCGTTAGATTAAAAGTCTGGCCCTTTTTTTTTTTTTGGTGTTGACTTTTTTTTTTTTTTTTCACTATTTTTCAAAATTTTCGATAAAAAAATGGTGGTGATTATGATGACGAAGCATGACAATATATAGAAATTTTCCAGCGCCATTCGATCGAAGCTTTTTCTGCAACACACAGTGCGTGGTGGCGCGCAAGCGCTCTAAACTCCCAACCTTCTGATTCTTAACCACCATCTCGGCAATCGGGACTATCAAACAAAAAAACTAGCTTTTTTATGCAATACGTATAAACAACTTTCAATAACTTTACTAAACCTAGCCTACAATTCGGATAGCTTTGAAACTGATGATTGGAATACTTGTAATTGAATGATGAGGCGCTGGGTATTTATTGCAGTTATGAAATTCTTATAAAACTTCTGTCAATTCTTGATAATCTTGATAAATCAATCGATATCAACTGTTAAGGCCATATTGCCAAGGAAATTACTAAAACGCGAACGTTAATATTGCTAATTATTTGGAAAGCAATGTATTATATACTGCTTTCTGATTGCAAAAGGCAGGTCTATTTTTTTTATTTTGAAGCCTCCCCCTCCCCCCAACGCGGTGAGCCGCACATATGTTCCAAGTGTATATATGCTGCCAAAAAAAAACTTTAATCCGATTATCAGTTACTAAAAGCCAGCTCTTGAGTTTTAAGTTCAAAACAGGTTTAATATTTTTTGTTAAAATTATTTAGAATGTAGTTTAATAAACCGCCAATGACAAAGAGTTAACCGCAATACCCCATCAATAAACGCAACACTATCAATATACTCTCCAAGCGAATCAACAAATAATGCAACATCAAAATCATCGACCCACGTACCGTTCTCCCCCGCCACTTCATCCAAATGCTCCTGTTCACCAATATTTGACACATTTGGCGCTAAATGCATACCCAGGTCATAATAATATCGATCAAACCGGTACATACTCATACCCATACCCATACCCGTACCTATATTCATACCCATATCTGTCCCTAATCCTTTCAACATCTCGTGCCGGACTCTTTCAATAGCTTTTTTAAACAGTTTAAAAACATTTCGACGAAGCTTATTGATTTCAATTTTATCATCCATGTTATCATACAAGGGCGTTAAGTTGAATGTAATATTGGAAAAAGAATCTTCATTAGGTCTGCCTACTAGCATGTTGTTGAATATTTCGTCGTCACCAGCGCGGTTGTTTAGATCGTATAATAAGGACCCCAGGTTTTTTATAGCTAGGTACAGACCATCAGCATCGCATGGTTTTTTTTCCACGGTAACCATTTGCCCCAGGGCTTTGTGTATAGAGTTGAAGATTGATATGCTCTGCATATATTGAAACATTATGCAATTGTGCCAATTAGTGTGGTGATGTTATGTTTACATTTTTTTTTTTATGTTAGGATATCAAGTTCAGTCTTGTCTAGCGGCATAATTATTTTTTTAAGCCGCATTGTTTATTTTAAAAGTTAAGCGCGCGTGTAAAATATTTAAAATCAACTAAAGTTAAAAAAAGTATACACGCGAATTACTAAGAATATTATCAAAACAATTATTTTTATTTATCATTTTTGCAATAACCACAACGCAAATTGAGCAAGTGGTATTTATTTTCGTTGCCGCTATATACTACAATATTCGGTTGTTTTTGGTTTTATATTCCAAGACAGCAGTAAGTTGATTGATAAGCGAATTCCACAAACTTATTAAAGTTTGTATCTTGACCAAGTGATGCAACAATAGTATTTATATAATCATCATCAATGTCAACTCGAAATCTTGGGCCTTTAGCCATACATTCTTCAAAACTAAACGGTCGACTATCCTTATCCATACTGTTAGAAATACTCTCAACATTATTAAAATATGATCTCCCCTCATTAAGTATTTTAGCATACCCTCTTGATAACGCATTAATGTAATGTCTTACACCATCCTCTTCAAATATACCAGTAGCTAAAAAGAGACCCAGATCAAAAGCGTATCGATGCCAGAACTTTTCATCATTAATTCTAAACTCTATATTCATTTCAATTCTTACCCGCTCAATCATTTTGGAATATACTTTAACAAGGTTATTTCTAACCTTGTTAATAGCAAGCGATTCGTTTGGGAAATAAAGATTACTTCTGAAATCGGTTTTTTTGAGATTCATACCCATTAGCTCAATATTTAATATTTTATCACCTATTTTTACATTCGTATTGTGGATTAACGTTCCTAAATGTCTCATGGCTGCGTATACTTCATCAGCATCACATATACCTCCGTTTTTGGAAATAATATTTTTTAACGCTTTGTGTATTTCGTTTTCTTCTCCTGATTAACAGTACTTGTATTGTGACATTACAAGCAGTTATTAGCATATTTGCAATTATTAGCTTGAATTGAATAAAAATAAAACAGATATGGCGGACGGAAAACGGGGAAGAGGGGGGAACAAGAAACAGAAATAGAAAACAATTATATTGGTAACTGAAGCGCTGGTTTATGCACTACGTTAAATTGCCTGTATACCATGTCAGCGTTTAATTTGCAACCATTCTTTCCAATTGAGCCGCACCAATATTATATTGAGCCGTACATTTTTTTTTTTTTTTTTTTTTTTTCACACATGAGTTTATAAAAGGTCTAATGCTATCAGCAATTATTTTTCGAAGGCGGAAATCTTACTATAATATATATTTATACTGATACGCCGACCCAGCAGGCTCATCTCTGTTCCCATTTACCTGTTCAATCCATACAAGCTGTGGAGTTTGCCTAAGTATACTATATGTATGTTTCCTTAAAGCTTTGTACATGGAACTGTAGGTACTCATGGAAGTGAATATGTAGCTAGATACCATATCACAAGCAATTCATATTGAGTGAGTGATGTTGTTTTTTATAGAAACTAAACGCGCTGCTTATTTATTATTTTTAATCAACTGGTACATGCTAGCCCCTGTATGCATAGCAAATAAACAAACAACCATACAAGCTTTCCAAGCCTAATACACTAAAATAGCCTGTGCGGCTTATTCGAAACTGTCAAACAACACGAAAAGTCCAATTATTACAATTTCCGATCCAACAACAACAACAGTCGATGTTAATTTTTTCCTTTTTTTGCTTTGTTTTGTTGTTATTATTTTCTATCAAACCATGCCTCCTTTTTCATCAATGCCCGAGGTTATTTATTAATATTAAGAAATTATTACTCACAAGTTGTTTTGTTTTTTTTAAAAAAAACAACAACCGAAAAGCAAACTTTTTTTGTTCCAGATTTATCAAACCACCAAGGTGAGCAAAAAAAAATTAAACCACTAAGCTTGCAATACAAAAAATATAATGTCCAAGCTATGAGCCACACCCTTCGCGGCGGTGCACATAACATTTTTTTTCTTTTTCTCCTTTTAAAACTGCGCTAAATTTGGAAGCTGTGCGACTATCACTGAGATATTTAGGAACTGTTTATATTAAAGCAAAAAGCTTGCTTAATTATTTGGTTTAATTTCACACTGCCCATCGATCACCACCACCACGTATTGAGTGATTAGTTACGATATGCGCTCCAAGGTGGGGCGGGTTGATGTGATATGTCACCAGGATAAGCTGCATTTACTAGTGAGTTGTAGTCAACATCACCAACTTTTATGTGATGAAATTTTATATTGTGCGGCTTTTTCTAAACATTTTGAATTCTATATCATTGATACTGGTTTGGGTTTTAATACGCTCAGTTGAATAGCTCCAAGACCCTGATTTATCATCGTGACAATATCAAAGTTGCGATTTTCCCGACTGCCCTAAAGTGTTACTAAATTTAAACAAAAAATTTTCTTTTCTTTTTTTCTTGTGGTTGATGAAGGGGTATTTTAGAAATCATCATATTTCCCTAGTGAAGCTTATATATGTTTATATATCTGGTGAAAAGCTGTGAAAGACTACATACCCGATAACCACCACGTAATGTCGTTATTATTATTATTATTATTTGAGACAGCTAGTTGTAAAAGGTATACTAAATTATTGTCTACGATGAAGGAGCATTACAAATCTTAAGGTTATTAAGAAAATAAATAAAATTGAATAAATAAAAATACAAAAGTTAATTAGTAATTAAGGTTAGTTGTGCTCGCCACATGTCCCGTATGCTTGGTTACGGCGCCCCGGCCGCCGGCCGTTGTTAGAAGCGGCAGCAGCAGCAGCAGCCGGAGATTACCGCCACGATTACATGCGTATAAACTCGTTTTTTTTTTTTTGTTTTTTTTTTTGCATGCTTCAACAATAAATAAAATGGATCCTTGTTTGGTATTATAAGCTATCAATGGACAAAGTTTGTAGGGTTTGTCAAAGACTGTTCCAATTCTTGCAACTGGTGCTCCACTCGTTCAATCTGACGGTTCAACATCAACAATCTTGTTTGATCCTCTGAGAAATAATTTGGATATTTGTGTTGTCTTGCCACCCGTTGTACGACGCCTTGTCGTTCAGTTAACAAATCTCGTAATTTCATTCGTTTCTGCTGGATTGTGTGGATAGTGTTGGTGTATTCCTGCTGGGCCAGTGCTGACGCACTAGGTTTGAAAAGCGATGAAAAGATGGTAAATGCCATGTTTTTTATTGAATGGTTATTGAATGTTTGTTAGGGCGGCGGCGATTGTGAAGTATTTAAGTGGTGAAGTAGTTGCCGCAACCAAATGAAATTAAATAGTACCCGCAATGTTTATAATAACAAATTGATTGGAAGTTGAAAGTGATGATAGTATTAAAATTGAGAGAGAGAGAGAGAGAAAACTGTCTATATATATATATATATATATAGGGGCATGGACCAATTTTCATGATCCTCTACTTTTATTGTGTTGTTATTTTCTTATTTTGGATATTAACGGTTATGTATATATCGATCGTCTGAATTGTGAAATTGGAGCCTTATTATTATTATATTTTTTTTTTTTTTTTTCAAACGATGCTTGGTATGTGTCTCACCCTGAAATAGAAAAAGTAAGCACCGTTTACCAACGCAGCGTATAGAAAGTAAAAGATGGTTGATGATCAGCCCCACTCAAATATGTCGCTATTAAGAAAAAAAAAAATAATAAAAAAACCCCAACTGCAGGTTTAATAGTTTCTGCCTCCTTTTTTATTTTTATTTTTGTTTTCTCTGGTATTTGTGTCTATAATAAATATAAGATTGTTTTAAATGCAGCTTATTCAATACTTAAAATTGAAATGCCTAAGAAGACTCGGGGGAAAAGAAAAAAAATATTCCAGCTTCTTGCTAGCGTTTACAAATATTTATTTAATTACAAGAAAATAACACCACATTTCAATAAAAAAGGCCCAATTAATAACTTATTATGCTCGAGGACTCCGTAAATATAATAAATTTAATAAACCTAAGAATAAATATTTTTAAACTTTGTTGTAGCCACCACAGTGCTAAAATCAATTAGCTCCGCGCGTTCATTACAAATATTAATTTTAAATTAAATTTTCGCATTTTACTACTAAAAACAAATTTATGACGTACGCTTTCAAATACGCAAGCTTAGACCTCTTTTCTTTTATTTATTTTTATTTTTTTGGGTTTGGTTAGTTATGTAGGAAAAAAATTTCGGATCATTTTTATTTATTTATTACCCGTCGTAAGCTTATAAGCATAACGAGCAGCTGCTAGAAGTAAAGTTAATCTAGCACGTATTCACGATTCAGATATCTAAGCTTACACTATTCCTGTATGAACTATATGTGACCAACACACACCTCAACGATCCCCCCCCCCTCCCCTCCTTTGTAGCAGGGTTCGAACGGCACCACCATCCTCAAACTTATAGTTCAAATTCTGTAAAACGGTCCGATCAAATTTCCACTGGTCAATTTTCTAAGGCTTGTGCTGTTATGTTTATGTTTATTGTGTACGTTTTTTATGAGACATGAAACTTGTTTTACGTAATAAATGTTTCTTACTACTGCTTACTTAAGCTTTAGAGTTTTTTCACTTGTTGGCTTAGTTAAAGTCCCCCCAAAATTAACATCGGCTTGAATGCTTTGAATTCCAAAATTGGAATTCGAATTGGGTAAGCTTACAAGCCCTGATTACGTAATACTGGGGGACGCATATTGAAGCGTGTATGCAACTACCAAACAAAAAAATCAACCCAGCGCTACAAATCAGATACACTTGTTATTTATGATTCGATAGCAAAGCACAACAATGAAAAACGCATCAGATGGAGGTTTTTTTTTTTTTTTGGGTTGTCTTGCTAAGATGACCCATATCTTGCTGCAGGCGTATACGTAATCGCGGAGAAGAATTCGAATTTTCGGCATAACGGTTAGCATACACAGTAAGGCTTAGCTGGGGCGACTGTTTGCTAGGATGGAATGTTATGGATTATATATATGGCTCATAAGCTGCAAAGTAAATATTGTACTATATAACCCAGGTGAAACTGATGCATGTTATAGGTACCATGATAGATTAACAAAGGTGTGTGCATCATGTTCTCTAGCTCAGCAAGTATAACTAACCACGTTATATAATATACATATTGTTGGAAATATTATACAACCAACAACTAAACCACATCAGATGTGTTTTTGAACCTATGGCAGTTAATTTTTTTTTTTTTTCCCACGTTATGTGGGCTTGAAATTTGGTAGTAACTTTTTTTTGCCAATTCGACGTATACTTCAAAATCGGGGCAGGTACGTATTGTATGCTTAATATTCGACCAATGTGGCCTTATCATTTCGAAACGGGTGGACTGTTCGATCGGTTTAATGCAAATGAAAGCATAGCAACAGCGGCAGATCGATCCCATACGTTTTTCCATAGCCTCATAAAAGCATGACAAGTACAGCCTACTAGTGGCGTCACTCTATCCACTAGGAGACTATTTCCTGATCATTGGTTCAAGTTAGTAATCAATTCATCCAGGCTATCCTGCACCACTTTAAATTGACACAAAAATGTAAATTATTATTTTCAAGATCCTCTCGTTGATTATTAACCGAGCTTAAACTAATTTATTAATATTTGGGAGATAAATTTATAGCTGCACCCCAACCCCACGGGTCAAAAAAACAAAAACATTTCAAATTAATTAACCTCCCCAAATTGAACCAAACCCTTAAATAAACTTATAATTCTCCAGCCGTTAACAACCGTCCTCTTTTAATTTTGTTTGTATGGCGATCACTCTCAGTGATTCCCAATTTCCGTTTTTTTTTTTTTTTTTTTTTTTTTTATCCGTATAAGGTTGATGTTTTAATCGATTTACTTTGATCATCGATTTTTTTCAAGTAGTGGGGTTTGTCTTAGACATTTTTTTCCTATCGATAAAAATTTTTAAATTTATGCCCAGCTGCATAAACACATAAATTTCTACATACCGAACTTTGGATTGATTATAGTTAACAATTGTTATGGTGTTGGTGCAGGGTGCATTAGAATTTAGCTGACAAACAGCCCATGTTTATCAATTTATCAATATACGGATGGTTGCATAATATCAATATCATCGACATTATAAACAAATTTAATAAATTTAACTTGTAACCTGCTCTATAAGTTAAAGATTACTGTGGCTTGTTTTGATTACTAATGGAGAAAATATCATAACCAGTATGCTTAGCTTACAAAACCAATAGTAAATTTATATCCAAAATTTGAAACAAATTGTTAATCTGACAAATTGGATTAATAATAATCGATCAATCACATATATCTGGATAATCCCCCGTTTCATGTTTTTTTTTCGAAGCTTGTTCAAGGCGTACGCATGTTGGCATGACCTCACTTTCTACTAAATTCTTGAGTTCATGAATTTCCCAATTAATCTTTGAATGGGTTCAGACGGGAGATCGATCGCCGAAGGGAGCTAAAACTACTGGTAAAGTTGGTACACCCGTGTACTGGCGGGTAAATAAGCCTTTTTTGATGGTAGATCATTTTTGCAAGTAATCTTTTGAGTAGTAGTAGTTGAGTGGAAAAACTTTAATATTTTGACGAGTATCTACCGTTAGTAAATACCATACCATTGGGGGAAACCGAGATTTCAATTTGGAAACTTTTTAAATCAATTGACTCCTTGAGTAAACGCAATATCCGCTCGGTTGGTAAAAGACCTTACTATATATCGTTTTTGATCCAATTTTATGGGGTCAACTCAAAACAAACGTTACTAGCCTAAATGTAGGTTCGCGAGAATACTAGTTAAGTTTATCAATTGTTGATCATAAACGTTATTTACAGCAAATTGTTTGATCGTAAAGCTCAACCAATTTATTATTTAGTAATGTTCAAAACAAACCTTCCATAACTTTGGAATGCATTCAACATTCAAACTCTCCGAATTTAAAACTCAATTGACTTGGAGGTATAGATCATCCGCCACGTCGTTAATTGAACATATGCAGGACATGAAACGAACCCATGCATGTAAATCCCCGCATTCCAACCCTTATAAGTATAGATATATATCATCTCTAATCATTTTTTTTTTTTTCAATTAATTAACAGAGAATAAGAAAAAAAAATACGGTTGATAGATGCGTATACCTAAATGTTGACCGAGATTCTTTTAAGTTAACCAATTGTTATTTTCTTAATTTTTTTTTTTTTAATTTTTTGATTTTTTAATTTTTTTAAGAGTGTATTATAAATTATAAATAACAAAAACTATCACTATAACTATCACTATCACTATCACTATTCTCTTTCCCAACTCCATCTTCAACCCCATTACTCCTCAGCCACGCCTTGAAATTACCACTCCTCAACATGGCATGGTAAAAATCCTGTTTACTAACCACACTATTATTATTAGCGAATTTGATCCCCAAGTTTTGCTGTGAAAATAACGTGGCCCTACTCCCCATCCTCTGCAAAGTATGCCAAACGCCATAATTATTATTATTATTATTATTGTTATTATTATTAGTGATATTTTTCTTTGAAGGTGTTTTTCGGATACTGCTAATTGGGCTCTGGTCATCATATGTACGTAATGGCTCCACTGGCTCATCCCACGAATCATCGTTCGACAAATCATTGACAAAATCTAGTTGATTGAATATCAACCCTTCACCTAACGGAGACGGAATTAAATAAACGGTGAGCGGGGCCATGAGTCTAGAAGTTAATGTCGCAAAATGGAATCGAATTGCATAATCGATCGTTGAACTGTTGGAGCTTATTAATGATTGTAAAGATGACATGAATTTAGGATCTGGGGTTAATAAACGGTGTTTTAACTTCTGCTTATTTGATAGGTATATTGATTTTTTCATCTTTTCCAACTCTTCTTTAAACTGTTCATCTTCGTTACTATTATTATTATTATTATTATTATTATTATTATTGTTACTACCTTCATTATCAACCCCAGCTCCATTACCTCGCAACAACCTTGAGGCCCATCTGTTAACTTTGTTGCCCTGATTTTTGGTTAATAAAAATACATATGCATCCATTTCTGGTTGGATTAGAATTGGATTAGTAACTCCAGTCATCCCGGCAGTTAGATTCTTAGGTACAGAATGAATTGTAACGTATTCTCTAATCCGTTCAGAATAAGGAACCGGACGGATGAGATCAATCAAATTTGATATTAACGATGAACATAACCGTGGTGTTGTGCTATAAACGATTAATGGCTTCCCCAATATGGCGTGTTCAAATAAAACATACAAGTCATTCAAGTCATTAAAATAGTTGACCAAATTGTTCCATGACCCTACTGGTTCTGCAGCACTAATCTCATTGCTCCTCGTTTTGTTATACCCTACTAATGGAGTATAATCATTTTTGGGTACAATGACATTATATACACTCCCCATAAACCCAAGTTCAATCAATGTTGACGGTTCAGGGTTTGGCCATTCTGCAATATTATAAATAGCATTATCCAAACAAGGCAATTTACCATCCAAACTACAATTCAAAAACTTTTCATGTTGTAAAATACCTTCCAGACATTTTTCAAACAATTTTGGAAAATTGTACTGTGATATAATCACTAATGATTCTTGTAAATACCCCCTATTCTTTGTCAAATCGCGTTGTTGGGTAAACATGGCATACCCATACAACTCCTGAAACCCATGCGTCTCACTATTGAATCTAAACGTATGAAACTGGGTTGTCTGTTGTTGTGCGTTGCTTCGTTCCGGTAATGAACTAAAACAGATTGTACGGAAATCATCCTCTGCAAACTGTATTGACGGCCGAATAATTTTCAAATCGGGACCAATGTCGACATCAAACTGTATCACCAAGAAACAAATCAACCATCGTGAGGATTTGCTGGTGATGTATGTAGGTAGATCCGTATCCCCCATTAATATTTCGTGGATTTTGTAACTCGATGTGAAACTCGATGGCACTTTACTTTTCGGGTTGTGTCGTCGGTGCCCTTTTTCCATTTCAAGGTTTTTTTTAAATAATAATAAAAAAAAAAAAAACAAATCTTTTATAAGCAGGTGCTTGGAATGAATAAATAAAATCGGGGGGTGCAAAAAAAAATTAAAAAAAATAAAAATAAAAAGTTTTAAACCATAAAAATAAGAATTCAAAAATTAAAAAAACAAAACTGAAACTTTAAATGAAAATGAAGGTTGGAGTTGAATTTTTGGAATGATTTATCGTATCAATATTTTTAATATAATTCATTTTATCCTGTATGAATATCAGGATCCAGATATTGCTGGATATTTTTTGATTTTTTTTTTTTATCAGCCAATTTTTGACGGGTAATTAATTACATACAGTGCATGCAGGCTGATGCACGGATATTTTTTATTATTAAAAATATTGGGGGTGGAAAAAACAAACACACCTTATAAAAAAAAAAAAGGGGGGTTGAAAAGCCCTGGGAAGAAGTATGGCGTAACTTAGGTAAGCCGTTGGGGTTTAGAGATTCGGGATCGGAGCGTTTAAACTTTACGCGCTTAATTATAATTAATAAACTTTAGCTGCCTATAGAGCGAAATTTTATTTGACACCTCGATATTATTGATAAAACAGATTTTAGCGCTACCGCTCCCAAACAATATATATATACATTCGAATTCAAAATAAGTTGATAAATGCGAATTCGACTAACCCTCTAAAAATTAAGTTTTCATATTCGGTACGTTAAACTAGCCGTAATAAGTTAACGGGGTTTCCAGTCATTTGGTAGTGCATTATTTTTCTGTGTGCACATGAATTGGCCATTTTCCCCGCCGCATTTTAAGCGGCGCGTCCTGTTCAAC
Organism: Blastobotrys arbuscula; assembly: GCA_030564365.1. NCBI lineage: Eukaryota > Fungi > Ascomycota > Dipodascomycetes > Dipodascales > Trichomonascaceae > Blastobotrys > Blastobotrys arbuscula. The sequence goes on along the minus strand of JAJLUN010000010.1, from coordinate 29,427 downwards.
GCGGCGGCGGTGGGAAAACTATAGCAAGGCGGTAGTTAGGGCATATCAAAAAAATCGAGACGGATAAAACCAGCTTTGAATTGTAGATTGACGGATTCATATCATGATTACAAATAAGCGGCTGATAAAACTTTAGATCTTTCAAACTCAATCCCCAAGTTTTAAAATATTTGGTAGCGACTGGTGTTAATAGTCACGAATTTCGAACTTGTCACAATTAAGGTTGAGCATAAATTCGTTTTATCTCTATCCGCTAAAAAGCCAAAACTTAATAAGCCATAAAGGAAAATATATTATAGTATGAATGTTATTGATGAATGGCGTTGGTGGTCATTTTCAAAAAAATGTACCATAAGTTTTCTACATCATTTAAGCTCCGATTAATTTCATTAAGGCATCGTATGTACATGTGTAAATTTCAATTGCACCTTATATTTTTATTAAATTAAGGTTCGCTTAACCGTTTGAGTGTATATAGGCTCGGCTTTCAACGTAAGTGTGTTAAAATTCGGATTTTTTTGGTGATAAAATTTACCAGCGAGATACTATAATTGCAACATGATTATGAGTCAACGAAAATGAAAAAAAATAATAAAACTTTTTTTTTTTTTCTAGATCAACCGCTTATTCCCAATCAGGAAATTGACTCTGAAAATTTTTCACAAAAAACTGCGATTATGAAAACATATGAATGGGATACATTGGCACGCACAGACCAATATATGTTAATGAGCTGTTCATATTTTAAATTGATCTAATCAAATTTGGTAATAATTGGTTCTATACTTTAAAATTAGGGCTAGTTAAAAAGTTAACAATTGATCAAATTGAGGTACTGGTAATATACTACTTTTTAATCTAGTTATCGCCAAATTTTCATTTCAAGAACAAATGGTACAATAATTGTTCAAACAAGACGATATCTAGAAAACCCTTTTCCGAATAAAAAACAAAACAAAAAACAATTGCAAATCTGAAACTGTCAATTGTTTGTTCTTTCTCGTTAAAAGCACTTGTTGCTTTTCAAACAACCGGGAAAAAATAATTGAAAAAAGAATTTCAATTTCAAAGCTTTAGAATTTTAGCTGTTGCTATGGATACCAAAAAATTTCAAATAAAAAAAAAAAAAAAAAAAAAAAAGGGGGCCCGAATTAATTGAAGAAAAAAAAATATAAATTTCAAGCTTGAATTATGCCATTGTAAAATTTTTTCGTTGCGAAAAAAAAAAAAAAAAAAAAAAAAAGTTGGACCAATAATAAGACCAAACATACTAGTGCCGTTTTGACCAGCCCGATTAGACCTTTACCTGGGGACGAAATTCGGAGGAGAGATCGGAGATAAACTTTTTTCTTTATTCAATAAAGTTATGACATATGACACCCATCTCTGTCTTACAGACTGAAAAATTCGACTTTTCGTAATTAAACCGTTAATGCCAAAATAGTCACTTATCTTTATCTTATTCCAATTCCATTCTACTCTACCTGATAAAGTAAAGGATTTCTATTTACCAATGGTTTATTATACAATCAGCTTTTATTAACGGGGGAGATTAAAAATAATAAAAGATATTATCATGCTGCTGCCTGCTTTTATGGATACGCCGATGGATGGAAGCGTGAGGCGTGCTGGATCTTTAATAGCCAATCACTTTACATCTACCACAACGGAACTGTACTCAATTGGATAAGGGTTACAACCCAGAGAGATCTGCAAGAAGTTCCAGCTATCAAAAATCCAAACATCATAAAGCTGCACTGCACTGCACTGCAACTGGACCAGAATATCTAACAAGCTGACAGATATATTTTAACTCATCCCATAGAAATAGATGAAAATACAATCTTTTAATTCCAATAATAGTATCGTTTATAAGCTGGTATAATCGTGGAAGCTTAACGGTTTTAATGATGGAATTTAATTACCCACGGGCTCTTGTTGTGCTTGACTCTGTCGATTCCAAACGTTGAAACCATTCATCATGCATAATAAATGCTGGAAGCCTGTTAATGCACTACTAAAACTGAAATTGGAACTAGGCCCGACCGGGCCCGTTTGGCCAGCATCTCTTTTTTAGCGAGCGCCAGCCATTTTTTTCTTTTATACGCTTAGTTAGCGCGCCCGGGCTAAAAAAAAAAAAAAAAAATCTCAAATTTAATCGGTCTCTGGTAAAAAAATAATTATTAACTGCGCGATGCCCAGCTGCTGCGGTTATTAGCTTGATAAGCGCTTGAGCAATTTCTTTTAGCAACCCAATTAATTTTTTTTATTTTTTATTTTTTATTTTTCCCCCCTCGTGCGTTAAAGTATAATCGCTGAGTTTGATAGAGTACTAGTTAAGCACAGTAGAAAGTCGGAACACCGGCCGGAATATTATAATTATGGCGCTTATTCTCCAAAAAATCCGAGCAGTTAATTAGTTTGGCGCGCTCTGCTTACCTAATTACAAGCCCTTTTGTTTCTCTTATTAATTTTTTTTTTGTTTCTTCATTGTAAGCACAGTTGCAGCAGCGGTAACCAGCGTAACCAAAAAATTTTTTTTTTTTTTTTTCATAGCACTGTGCTGCGCTGCGGCAGGCCAACCCCAGCGGAGCAAGCCCACTAATTTACAGTTATAAGCTTAAACGTTTAAGGCTTATAGACAGTTGAGAGTTTAAAATTTTCTATTCGTTAAAACCCAAATGAAAAAAAAAAAAACTTTTCCTTCCCTTCCCTTACCGGTATATTAGATTATTTTTTCAAACCATTCTTTTGGTCTTTTACTTTTACTCTTTTTTTTTTTTTTTTTTTTTTTTTTCTATCAAATCAAGAATTATCATCATCTATCAGCTATTCAACTATTCATTCAACTATTCCAACCTTATTTATTTATTAACGACCTAAAAAAATAAAAAAAACCAGAAAAAAAAATTTTAAAAACCTAATCATTACTCAATAATCTGATAGACTATTATTAATATCTTTTTTTTTTTTTTAGTTTTTTTTTTTTAATTATTATACAATCACGACGACGACGACAACGACGATACTGATAAAAAGCTTTTGACCAAAAAGAAGTCTCTTTCTTTTTCTTTTTTTAATTTATTATCACTTATTTATTCTTTTTATTTATTCATCTTTTTGTTTTATTTTATTCTCCTAAATTATTATTTATTCAGGCCAAACTTCAAAGAAAAGAAAAAAAGGGGGAAAAGAATAGAATATCCGTTCATTTATTGTATACATAGAAGAAGATTTTTTTATTTTATTAATTATTATTATTATTATTATTATTCGTGATGGCATCTATTTCCGACAACCATCACTACTATCAACCACCACCAACAGCACCACCATCTAATCATGTTCACCATGGTCCATTAGCTGACATTTGGGGGCTCCCCTCCAACGGTTCACAACCATCTTCAGCATCTTCAAAGCATTTCCCTATCGGGTCGACCTCTACCACTCCAACTCCTTCGGCTGCTAATGAACCATCATCTGCAAATACCACCCCTCCAAAGAACCATTTCCTACCACCTTTATCAATTCCAAGTTCTCCATCTTCTGATTATTTATCAAGACAACCACCTGTCATGACTCCAAATATGTCTACTTCTACGACCCCAACGAATTCTAGAACCACTCCAGGGTCGTCTTCTAGTGGGTTGTTTCCTTCAAAAGATTCTTCAATTTGGTCAGGGTTTCCAAGTTTGTATCAAAGAAAGCATACAAATTTTAGATCCCATACTACCCCAGGTACACCAATGGAAGAAACTTTCCAAAACCCACAGCAACAACAACAACAGCAACAGCAACAACAACAACAACCGGTACCACAACCTCAACCTCAACCCCAACAGCACCAACCTCAACAGCAAAATTTTAATGGGTTGGGGTTTGATTATTATCAACAAAACAATCACAACCAAGGTGTCAGTGTTCAATTAGCTGCTCAGCAGGTACAAGCCCAAGTTCAAGCTGGTACTCCCCAGCCACAACAACAACCATCTCAACCAGGTTATTTCAATCGATACCCGCCAGATTATTATCCAAACGTTAACAACAACCCAGTTCATCAAAATGTTGGTGGACTGCACAACACGCAACATTATGGGTATTATCGAGATCCAATGATGGAAGAGATGGAGAATCGACGAATGCCAATGAACATGAACTTGAACCTCAATAATATGAATATGAACAATTTGGGAATGAGCATGAGTGCTGTTTCAACCCCATCTGTACATGGTCAACCACCACACGTTCATCCAGTTCAAGTTCATCAAGTTCACCACGCACCAATGAGTTATAATGAAAAGTTGTTGTATCAAGATCGAGATCAAGATATTTTACAAACGGCTCAAGCAGTGCATCAATTACAAATTTCTCAGTCAAGCGGCACCAATACCCCGGTTGCAATGGCCCCACAAGTGGTTCCAAGTGCCACTCCATCACCGCCACCAAGTACACCACCAATTAACAGTTCTGGTAGTAGCAAAAGTAGTGGTAGTGGTGGTAGCCGGAAAAAGAAGCAAACTACAAATACTGATTTGTACAAAACCGAATTGTGTGCTAGTTTCATGAGTACCGGAGGAAATTGTCCTTATGGGGAAAAGTGTCAATTTGCTCACGGTGAAAAGGAATTGAAAGTGGTTGATCGACCTCCAAAATGGAGATCCAAACCTTGTCAAAATTGGGTTAAAAATGGCTCGTGTAGTTATAATGCTCGATGTTGTTTTAGACATGATAGTCATTAAGACAGAGATGGACGTTTTTTTTAATTGTATTGTATTGTATTATCATGATATATTGATATTAGGTATTTATTTTTGGAAAAAAGATATTGAAAAATTGCAAAAAAAAAAAAATTAAAAAATTTTAAAAAAAAAAAAAAAAAAAAAAAAAAGAAGAAGTTCAAAAGGATCACAAAAAATTTATAAAAGTTCAATTCGTTATTTTGCTGAAAGGGAGGGAGGGGGTCAATATATTTATCATGTTTGGTAGGCATGATATATTTGATCAGTTTTATTATTATTATTAACTTTTTATTTTTAATTATCTTTATATATTTAGTTTGTATTTATCCAATAATATTTTTATTATTCAACTATTTTGTTCTATTTTCTTATATACTTGTGAAAAATTTCCAAGCTTTGTTTCAGTAATGAGCATCGCGATTGCACTAGTATATTAAAACAGTAGTACTACGGATGAAATTTGTTTTCACGTTTGGTACTTTTTTTTTTTGCTGACGTAAGCTTAGGTTGAAAAAAAATTGTGGTGGCTTTTAAGAGGCAAGTAAGCGGGAGGGGATTGGTTAGTTTAATGGTACAACTAAGGTTACCAAAATTATGGTTCAGGATCTGAAAGAAAAATGCTATTTAATCTACGGTTATGCTAGACCTAGACTCTATGTAACGAACATTTTTAGATAAAATCCAAACTCTTTCTCTAACGTACGGGTTTATCTGTAAAAAATTAAAGATTTATAAGCATAATTAGTAAACATTGGTGGGAAAAGGGTAATCGGTGTTTTGGAAATTTTTTATCTGGATTTCAAAGTTGGCGCCTGTGCGAATATACATCGAGGCGAGAAATTTTTGAATTTAAAGAATTTTTATATTATTTTCACACCAAAAATATGCCCAAACAGTACCGTAGGCCTCGATTAGGCAATGCAGGTGATTAGATTTATAGGTTCACCCAGATGTTTTAACTGTACGTACGGAGGTAAAATGTGGGGCACCATTGGTTCAAGACTGTTATCCTAAAAAGCTTTATTGTTTCAAGAATTCTGATACTTTTTTACTTTAGGTAATTTTTCCTTAATTTTACGACTAATAGGCCCAGCAGGCCACCGAAATGGTCCAGCCGTTCTAGCGTTTAACAAATTAAAAAATATTTTTTTTTTTTTTTTTTTTTTTTCTTAAAGGCCGGCGCCGCCTGGACCACTAGCTAGAGTCAGCCTGAAACTTAAATAGGCTTGAGTTTTAACGGCTATGCGGCATCGAAAGCGATCCCCCCGTGGCTTTTTTTTTTTATTTTTTTTTTATATGTTTGAAACTAGTCTAATAGCGAAATCTATACGATCGAATTTGTGTGTTAATACCACAGCAAGCGTCTCAAGATTGGGAAATTCTCAGTTCCACCTGGTCTCATGAGAGTTTATTGTCTTAAATAAAAACCGATGGATGCATATATAGATTGCAAGATGTATTAATATATGGCAATTTTTGATCGATCTTATTCCTCAAGCATGGGGAAGCTGATCAGTTGGAAATGGACTTGATACGTACAGACACCGCTTAGCTCTAACCACTAAGTCCTCAAACCCTTTTTTTTTTTTTAAAACATTTTAGCTGCATAGGAATAAGGAAAGTTTGCGCTAAAATACTTTTTATTGCTGCAAATGATGATGGATAAAGTTTTAGGTGCAACAAAGTCTAGAAAAAAAAAAAACAAAAAAAAACCCATGATAATGAATAGCCAAGAAAAAAAAAAAAAAAAAGATGAAATCGGGAATAATACTAATACGAACGGTGTAATAATACAACCCAGTAATCTTAATTGTACATTAATGTGCATCCTTATTTTGAGGGACAACTAAAATCCTTGTAGTTGGAATTTCTTATATATAAAGCCATCGCCATCGCCATCCTCCCTCCAGTATTTCTTTCCAACCCTCGTTATAACTATTCGACAAGATTAGTTTTTTACATTATATTTTATTTTATTGTCAACAAAATGACATTGGCCGACTGCAATTTAACCATCAAAACGATCCAGAAAGATCTATGCGACGCCAAATCTCGCCTCAAATATCTAGTAACGCTACCGCCGCGGATGAAAACAAGAATGCTGTATACGGAGATTTGGGTGCAGGAACAAGCCATCGAACGGCTAGAATTCGAACTACAACAAGCGAAAATTGAAAAGTCGGTGGAGATCCAGAGGTTGCCGTTTAGTAAAGTACCGTTGAATGAGTTGTTGAAGGAGTATGTTGGTAAAAGAGTTAGTGGTAATAATAGTGACGGAAGAGAAGGGATGGGGGTGAATGCTCAGGTTCATACCATCATGTTATAACAACAGAAAGATCAGTCTATTTATTCTAGTAAAAAAAAAAAAAAGAGCCAAAACAAAACAATATTATGTTATCGACGTGGTTCACGAGTTCAATAAAAGCGACATTTTTACGATTTGAGGATCAAACAAAAAAAAAAAAATTAAAAAAACCAGCATGAACAGATCACATCTATCATAATACCACGACCTCCCCCGTATTAAAATTATTTTGACAGCGTTGATATTAATAATTTTACAACATGGCATGACTGCTGCACTCAACGTACGACTTTAACCATTATATTAACGCTCAGGGGCCCGTGTCGGCCGGCTCTCTCCGATTTGGTATAGTATACTGAACAGTATAATATTGAATCAAATCACATTAACCCAAATCAGATTGAGTTTTTATGGAGACCAGCTGGTGCGGCTTTTTGCCTAAACGCTTATCGCGCTAGATCCAAATTCGGTTTTGTGCCAGAAGAAAATTATTTTAATTATCTGGTTGGGGGAAATTAATTCTTCTTATTATTATTAACGGGTAAGAATTAATGGTTTTGAGTGGAGGAGGGGGGTGGAGATCTCCTATTTTATTTATTTTATTTATTATGTAATTTATTCTGTTTGTTTGTGTAAATAATATTTATTTGAATACGATAATGATTACAGGTATGATAACTCATCCGATCCTTTATAAAACTATGTCTTATCTGCATAGCTTTGTAATGTTCCATTGGGCACGATATTTTAACCAACAATAATTGTTAGTATTATACTATAATTATTGGTGTACGGGTTTGAATTATAGTTAATATTAGAAGATCTAGAATGTAGGGTCAACTGTTACCATGCCAGTGGTACCTATTTATTTAAAACAATCGGATACTGTAGAATAAAACAAAAATTTTATTAACTTGTAAAAATTATATTCTAGGAATTTTATTATCAGGTTATTTTTTTACCGGTGTAGTTGTTGTTACGCTATAAAATAAAATATAATTCTTGAGTTTTGAAGTATAAATAGAGGGTAGAATTCCATTATATATATATTATTTTTTTTTTTTGAAATTTTTATAAACGTTTTTGTAAGTTTGGCTACATGTTTATTTCACCCTTAACAGCCACGGCAAAGAGGAAAGATAAAAAGGAAAAAAAATAGCACTGTATAGTTTAATTACATGTGAATAACACTCAACCAACCTAATGTATAAACCAAGTAGTAAACACGTGTACAACAACTCCCCACTATCACGATCCCATTCATATTCATCACATTCCAAAGGAAGTCAAAGTTCTCAGTCAAGTTCTTCGCAACAGGATCGGTTCGTGGTATCCGACGCGCAAAATGCATACCAATATAACTATTTATTATCACTTAAACAAAATGCCAAATCTTCCAAATGTAGTGCTGTCGAGTACTTGAAAAGTTTATTTCAGAAACGGGCACGAGAGACGGATTTCATGAAACTGGCCAGTATTAACGAACATATCGAAGACGTTCAGCATCAAGTAGTGAATATGGAAAAGTATGAAGAAAGGATTAATCGAAACTTGTGGTATATTTTGGAACAAGAGGGGTATTTTAAGTATCAAGATGAATTAAAAAAAAAAGAAAGAGAACAAACAAGGATGTCAATAGAAAGTTCGAGGTCTGGTAGGGTTGATAATAAGGACATATCCAGAAGGGGCGGTAAAGGGACAAAGCTGGAGAGTATTAAAAGTGGTGTGAAAGTGTGATCAAGAAATACATATATATATATATATATATATAAAAGTGGTCAATATTTATTATCTGTAGTAGGACTACTAGTAAAACAGTTTTAAACTAATGAATCACATCCTTTTATTTCATTAGATGAGATTTTAAACCAGCGAGTTGACAGATGAACCTCCAATTATTTTTGAAAAATATAAATGCGTGCGGCTGGAACACTATATATGCAGCAGGGGGATTCGAAAGCGGAAGGCACTCGTAATACTTGAAATAGACTCCAGGATGGGAGATTATATGGGTGATTTAAACCTCTTTGAGTTATACTGAAAATATCGCAGTTAATATTAACTATATAGCGCAATATCTCAAATACCCAATTTTCTTCCACATTCTGCATGCTATATTATCGGATGCATTTTAAAAAAAAACTTTGCAGTTAAATATTTCCATACCTCTTTCCCCATCTACTAAATGATCGTAGAAATATTATGATTAAATATTCTCCAATGAGGTACATTTTGATGAATTTTTTTTTCAGTTTTTGCAGCTCCAACATATTGAACCCATTTATATCAATACGCTCGAAATTGAAAGCACCCAAGGATTGATCCCTGAAGAGGGAGGGAACCGAGTAATTCAATACATTTATCAAGGTTGGTGGTGGCTTTGGTACTACATTATAAGTGAGTAGGGGGGAAATTGAAAAAGAAATTTTTGAAGCTAGTTTATAAACTAACGTATTTTCGCTATTTAAAATCTCTAGATGGACGCCTAGTAATGTTCCCCCTGTACAGTTTATGGAAGAATGGATACGGAAGTATCACGCGCCTACTTTTTGTGGGCGCGGAGGAAAAGAAAAAGAGGTGTACCACGGCAAAAAAATAATGGGGCCCAACCGCCGCACGCGGCTTTATGCTTTAAATATGTGTCCTTTAACTTTGAATCAAGTACCCTAGCAATTTATGACTTTAGTTACGCTGTTTGGGGGTTTTTAAATCTTAGCGATGTTAGAATTGGTTCTTCACTGGAGATGGTCTATGCTAGTTTTATTAATTCTGGCTTTTGTAAATATTCTTCAATGTTTATTACGAACTTTTTACGAACTACCGAATCTCATATTTTCTGTATATTTTTTGTTGGAATTAATCTTTTTGAAATTACAAGCTCCAAAAATACGGCCAATCGAGATTTTCCTTTTAGAATAACAAAAATTTAGTAGAGCTCAGCAGTGAGGCCTAAATTTTTTTTTTTTTTCTTCATCGAACCCATCAATAGACTATGAATTTAATGTTTTATAGGGTCGATTTTATACATTGTCGGTGATTATTTAAATATATTAACGCTTAATCACATGAGAATTAGGAGGGCCATGTTAAATTTAAGTAAATATCGGCATATATGCGAGGTTGTACATGGCACGGAAGTTTATATAGTTTAGATTATTATAGAAATTCGGACCAGGGTCCAATCAAGTTTGTCAAACTTGGATATGCCTTCCTCCCCACCCGCCAAATGCATTCATATCTGAACTTTTGGCACCGGGCGGGCCATGTAGGAGTAATTTCGCATCATATCGCGATCGCAATATTTAGTGCTATAGTTTGTTTTCTATTCTGGCATCTCCCCCGCATTTATTTTGCTTCCGGCGCCCCTTTGGAGCCCCTCCCTTCCCCCCCCCCCCCCGGTGTCCATTGTTTTTTTATATAATACTGACAGGTGGTGGCGCGACTAATTTGTCATAATTACAATACCCCGGTAAGCTTATCTTCAATAAATTCAAGCACCACGATGCATCTATCCCCAGGTTTAAGACTTTCCGGATTAGGTAGCGTCCGTGCGCTGCATGCGCAAAAACCAACATCCTACGTAGACATTTTTGCCATATATAAAAGCTGCAGCTCATCCCCTTGCTCGTTTATTTATTTATTGTTTTAAAAGTTATTATTTACAACACGCCCAATTAACAATTTCTTAATAATTATAATGAGTGAAAGTCCAAGTTCATATGGTATCTACACCGCAATTGAACGATATAAACGAGAATTGTCCAATTTACAATTAAGCCGAGTTCAGCTTTCGACCATTGGGGTAGAAACACCAGAACACCGGCGGTCTATTAATGAAAAGATTGCTATTTTAGAAAAAAACATTGATTGGTTGTCTTCACTTGCAAAGTAACAGCTGTTTTCTTATTTATAATGTTTTTTTTTTTTCTTAATTTATTAACTCTTGTTTGTGTATTTTATATAATACAATGAATAAATATATATATAATTTTTTTTTTTTGGTTTATCGAAATCCTGCTGGAGGTTGGAATCCCGCTGGTGCACTAACCGCAGCAGGTCCACTCAACCCAACACCACTATTCGTACTACTACCAATTGCTTGCCTATTACCAATAGGTTTAACAGTCCCTTGACCACCTTGTGTATTAATGCTCATATTTAACCTTGATACACCTTCTTGACTATTGGATGGGCCACTTTCTACTGATACAGACACAATCGTTTCACCGCGCAAGATCACCAATCCCAAAGGTCGCATTTCTTCTACTGGGTTTACTGCTTTTTTGGTCTTGTTGGTGACTCGAAATTCTTGTGTATCGGCCAGTACCAAATTCATGTGTTTATCGAATGCAAGAAGCTGGCCAGCCAGCTGGCGACTGTCAACCGTGACGACACGTAGTCTGTAACTAATCAAATCCGCAAGTTTCGCTTTCTTAGGAATATTCATCATATTATTATTATGCTATTGTTTGATGATGATGGTGATGATGGTAATGGGGGGGGCTTTGATGCTATGAGTGGTGAAAAATTGTCCATCTATTGGGACTTTAAGATTAGAAGCCCCTAGACAGACAGCAGAGCGCACTATAGGCGCTAAATGCGCCTTAAGCAGGCTTATGTGGCGTGGCACACGCATAACACAGTTGATAATCGGGGCGCCGCACCATTAAATAGCATTGTTAACTTATGTTAATTAAAAAAAAAAAAATTTAAGAATTAAAAAAAAAAAAAAAAAAAAAAAAAAAAAAAAAAAAAAAAAAAAAAAAAAAAAAAAAAAAAAAAAAAAAAAGAACTAAAAATAAGCATAAGTTTAAGATTTTTTTTTTCTCCCGACAAATAGAATGAATGGCATTTTTCTATCATTCAAGTGATTTCGAGCTTACCAGTGATTCTCATGGTGGACAAGTCAGCAGATTAAAATACGATAATTTGAAATTTAAGTGTCCACCAGCGGTTGGAATTAATACTGAAACTGCACGTGCCACAATTATTACATATCTGAACAAGAGCGTCAGCAGGATCAAGAGTGGCGCCGTCGGGAGTCTATTAGTACAACCACACGCAGTGAGGCTTACCCCAGCTATTATTAATATACTTAACAAGGTAAAATCACTATTTTCCAATTTTTTCAATCTACTACTCCAACATTTTAAAAAACTTGTTATAATACAACCGAATATGACGATAAATGATTGGAAACAGTTTTTGGGCCACATGTGGCCGAGAAAACCAAACTATACACCTCCAGATTATCCCGATTTAAATAACAAAGTCTTTGTTGTAAGTGGCGGATCGGTTAATAGTATCGGGTTTCATACTATACGGTTTTTGGTACAGTCGAATGCCAAAGTTTGGATATGTTCAAGAAATGAAGAGAATATCAAGACAGCGATACATGCGATGAAGTTTGAGAACCCAACAGCCAAGCTGGATTATTTTTTGGTAGATTATAGTGACTTGAATACAATAAAAGATGGGGTTGGGAAATTTCTGGAGAATGAACAAAGATTGGATGGGGTTGTTCATAATGCTGGTGTTATGTGCCCAAAGGAAACAAAAACAAAGCAAGGATTTGATTATCAAATTGGTGTCAATTGTTTGGGTCCATGGTTATTACAAAGGCATTTGGATAATATAATTATTGAAACATCAAAACGGTCTAGTAATGATTGTCGAATTGTATGGGTATCTTCATCTGCACATATGTATTCACCGGTTAATTTTGATTATAAAAATGTCGAAGAATACTCATCACAGCAAGTTTATGGCATAAGTAAGGCTTTAAACATCATTCAGTCGATAATATGGGGCCCTTCCCGAGATGGTAATAATGTGATAAGTTTAAGTTGTCATCCTGGTAATTGTAATACTAATTTGCAATCAAATTTAACAATGTTTGGCAAATTTTTTAGACACCAAACGTTTTATGAACCATATTACGGTGCATTTACTGAATTATATGCGGCATTGCATCCCAAATTTTCAATAAAATCTCATTATAATGGTAGTTATATTATCCCGTTTGGAACAATAGGTTATGCAAGACAAGATATAGTAGAAAGTGCGATTGGTGAGCGTGGAAAGGATATAAAAAATTGGTTGAATGAGGTGACCGATCCTTTTTTTTTTTTAAGTCAAAAACAATAGATTTTTAATGAATTATCAAGTATAATATTGATACAAAATTTCGATTACAAAAATCGATCCAAGGGAAATCAGATTATTAATTTTTTTTTTTTTTTTTTTTAATTAATTAATTTATATATATTTTTTATTTCTGTTTTTGGAGAAGGGGAATGTGTATGAAAAAGTCTTACCCAAAAGGAGCACCTTACATAAACGCAGCAGCCACCCTTCACGCATCAAAGCAATGCAGCAAAACATAATTTTTCATCGGCTTTTAGAAACAAACAATAGCGCTTATGCGGCAGTTCTCTCTCTCTCTGTCCCCCGGGCCAAAGTTTTTATTTTTATTTTTATTTTTATTTTTATTTTTAATTCTAATAAATTTTTTTTTTTTCCCAAATTTTTTTTATTAATTTTTTTTTTAGTTATATATTCAACAACAATAAGAAAGCAACAATGACTGAAAAAGAATCTGAAGTTTTAGCCAACGAAGTTGATGATGATGTTACTCCTACTAGTGAAGAAACACCCAAAAGAAAGGCTGACGATGTTGAAACTGGGGAAGAATCAGAAGCCAAGAAATTGAAGCAAGATGAAGAAGAACAAAAGGAGGATAATGACGCGGTAAATGACGCGACTGAAAAAGAAGAAAAAATTGACCAAGAAGAAGAAGTAGAACAACAAAAGAAGGAAAAGAGTGTTAAAAAGGGTAAAGGTAAATTGGCTGCGCGATTGGAAGAAGATACTAACAATGATAATGAAGAAGAAGACGAGGAAGATGAAGATAACGATAACGATAATGAGGATTACAAAGAAGATAACGAAGAAGATGAAGATGAAGATTTGGCTGAAATTGATACTACTAACATCATGCAAGGTCGTCGAACTCGAGGTGTTCAAATCGATTACAAAAAAGCCGCTGAACAACTGGAAAAAGATGGTATTCTAGATAATGACGATGAAGATAACGAAGGTGAATATCAAGCCCCAATTGAAGAAGAATCTTAAATACCTTCCCAATGTAAGTTCTGCGTTTTTTTTTGTTTGTTTTTGTTTTTCGTATTTTTTTTAACGTAACTATTTATTAATAATCCTTCATTAAAACTTTCCTACATAACAAATAATAATAATAATAATAATAAAAATAAAATAACATTAACAACAATTACTCTTTGGTTTCTCATCATCCTGCTGTGGAGTGAACTGAATAGATTGACCCTGTTGAGGTTTGTTACTATTGACAAAATCAGCTTGTAAAGTTTGATCAGCGTATAATCGGTAAATTTCTGTCAAGATATCTTGGAAAGCTCGTTCAACATTAGTTGCATCCATAGCAGAAGTTTCAATAAACATCAATTTATTCTCAGCCGCGAAGTTTTTTGCTTCATCAGTTGGGATAGCTCTCAAATGTTTCAAATCGCATTTATTACCAACCAACATGATGACAATTTGTGAATCGGCATGAGATCGTAGTTCTTGTAACCATGAAGTAACATTTTCGTAACTCTCTTGTTTGGAAATATCATACATTAATAACGCTCCAACGGCTCCTCTATAATAAGCGCTTGTAATAGCTCGATATCGTTCTTGGCCTGCGGTATCCCAGATTTGTGCCTTGATGGTCTTCCCATCAACGTCAACCGTCCTTGTTGCGAATTCTACACCAATAGTTGATTTGGAATCTAAGTTGAACTCATTACGAGTAAATCGGCCCAGAATGTTTGATTTACCAACTCCAGAGTCTCCAATTAACACAACTAGAAAATATAATTAGACCTTGATTGACTTAAAAAAAGTTAAAAACATACCTTTGAATAAAAAATCGTACTCGTCACCCATTTTTAATTAATTATATAAGCCAGGTCGTTATTTGTATTAGTGTTTTCGTGTTAGAAAAGAAAAAAATAAAATAAAATAAAAATAACAGATGGTAATGTCAAAAAAAAAAAAAATTAATGTGGTGGAAATAAAATTGGCTTGCTTTTTTGCGTGGTAAAAAAAAAAAAAAAAATACAGTTGGAAGTTAGTTT
>JAJLUN010000010.1:0-14127 GCA_030564365.1 Blastobotrys arbuscula | reverse complement strand
GAAAGAAAGAAAGAAAGGAAGAAAAAAAAAAAATAATCATCTACAGAGTTTAGAAGTCTATCAAAAAATTGCAAGACCAAATATTACGAGGTAAATTATGTTTGGAGTCATCCAAACCTCCTATTGATTGCTGCTGCTGCCTTCAATGTTCTAGTACCATAAACACTATCGTAAGCAATGGACCATTTTTTTTTAAATTTTTTTTGTTTTTTTTTTTTTTAATTTTCAAGTAAAAGCCATGTGAACAAAAGTGCACAGAATTAAAGTTCTCTCTCTCTGAAATAAAACGACTGCAGGATAATTCAAAATTCACCTCCTTTTTTATTTTTATTTCATTTTTTTGGCATGCGACAGAGTATTAAAGAAATTAAATTCTTAGAATTTATGGATGATGAGTTACCCGGCTTTTAGTTAAAAGAAAATTAAAAATCTCCGCCGCAGTTAATATTATACAAGCATGAAGCTAGCTTGAAACAAGGCGCGTCGCCGCTAAACATAATCACTAATTGAAAAATTAAGTCCCAATTTTCAATCTCCAAACCTTGAAGCAAAATTTAATCTCTTCACCACTACGCGTTTTATTTTTTTTTTTAAATTTTTTTTTGCCATCACCATCAACCATTAAATTTATATAATAAGAAAAAAAAAAAAAGAAACAATAAAATAAAAAATGAGTGATGTGAAAGTTGATGTGAGCACATTCAAAAAACGTGTACACCTATTACAAAAAAAGTTAAAAGATAATGACCCATCACTTAATAATGCGGCGTCTATTGTGGTAGTAACTGGTAAAGATCAAGACAATCCATATATGAAGAGTGCAATTTTGCATGCGTGGATTTTAGGATACGAATTCCCATCAACTGCATTAGTGATTACTAAGGACAAAGTGGCATTTGTTACTAGCGCTGGGAAAGCCAAACATTTAGTTGGGTTGGAATCAAAAGATGTGTTGCTATTAACGCGTAACAAAGACCCAGAACATAACAAGAAACAGTTTGAACAATTTATTTCAATAATTAAAGAAAATGATAACTCAACTTTTGGGACTTTTGAAAAAGATGAGCATGAAGGTCCGTTTGTCGAAGAATGGAAGTTGTTTTTAAAAGAACACGATGAATTGAAAAAAGTAGATTGTACTCCTGTATTAGGCCAAACAATGCAATTAAAAGATGAAGATGAATTAAGAAGTATTCGAACTGCAGCTAAAGCTACAGATAGATTTCAAAAGTTTTTCGCAGATCAAATGTCAAGAGCTGTCGATGGTGAAAGAAAGATTACTCATGCAAAATTCGCGGATCAACTGGAAGGGAAGATTGGCGATACAAAGTACATGAGTAATCTAAAAATTTCTTCCGAATTCGATCCAGAATTTATCGATTGGTGTTATACACCAATCATTCAATCTGGTGGGAAATACGATTTGCGATTATCTGCCCAATCTGATAACAATCAATTAAAACCTGGAATTATTCTTTGTCAATTGGGATTGAGATATAAAAATTATTGTTCAAATGTCGGAAGAACTTATTTAATTGATCCGGATAAGAATCAAGAATCCCAATATAACTTTATGATTCAATTACAGCAAAGGGTAATTGATTTGTGTAAAGAGGGAAGCGTTTGTAAAGATATTTACAGCAAAGCGTTGGAAATTATTAACGACAAAATGCCAGAATTGGCTAGCCATTTTATGAAAAATGTGGGGACAGGTATTGGTGTTGATTTCAGAGAATCTACCATTACTTTGAATAATAAGAACAGTATGGTATTAAAAGAAGGAATGACTTTAAATATTAGTATTGGATTCCAAGACATTAAGGGGAAAAATGGTAAAAATTATAGTATGGTTGTTAGTGATACTGTTCGAGTTGGTGGAGATAAAGGGGTGGTATTTAGTGATTCTGATAAAAATTTATCCAACGTGTCATTTTATTTTAAAGATGATGATGTTCAAGAGACTAAAGTTAAAAAGGAACGAAAGGCTCCTGCGGCTCCCCAAGGAAAATCGGCCATTTTAAAAACACGGTTAAGAAATGAAAATAAAGCACAAGAAGATACTGATCGTGAGAAGAGACGGCAGATGCACCAAAAAGATTTGCACGAAAAGCTACAGAAAGCAGGTGTGGAACGTTTTGCTGAAGCTTCTGGCAATAATGATGATGAAGAAAAAATCAAGTTCAAAAAATACGAATCTTATAAACGGGATAATCAATTACCATCACGAGTTAAGGATTTGAAAATTGTAGTCGATCCAAGAACTCAAACTATTTTAATTCCCATTAATGGTCGACCTGTACCATTTCATATCAATTCTTTCAAAAATGGTAGTAAGAATGATGAAGGTGATTACGTATATTTACGATTAAATTTCCATTCTCCAGGTCAAGGGGTTAGCACCAAAAATGAAGTACCATTTGAAGATCCAAATGCCCAATTTTTAAAGAACATCACTTTACGAAGTCGAGATACTGACCATATGAATGATGTTTTCAAGAAAATCACTGATTTGAAAAAGGCAGCCTTGAAACGAGAATCTGAAAAGAAAGAAATGGCAGATGTCGTTGAACAAGGCAAGTTGATTGAACAACGGCAACGGCGTCCAGTTCGATTGGATAGTGTCTTTGTACGACCAGGTCCTGAAGGTAAACGAGTTGCTGGTGCATTAGAAATTCATCAAAATGGTATGAGATATTTGTCACCAGCTAGTGAAAAGATTGATGTTTTGTTTTCCAATATTAAGCATTTATTTTATCAACCATGTGATTCTGAACTGATTGTCATTATTCATATGCACCTAAAAAACCCAATTATTGTTGGTAAGCGTAAAACCTATGATATTCAATTTTATCGAGAAGCCAGTGATATGCAAATCGATGAAACTGGGAATCGAAAAAGACGATATCGATATGGTGATGAAGATGAATTGGAAGCTGAACAAGAAGACCGACGACGACGGGCTGCTTTGAATAAAGAATTTAAAACATACGCCGAGAAGATTGCCGAAGCTAGCGGTAATATGATTGATTTGGATGTTCCATTGAGAGATTTGGGATTTTATGGTGTGCCACATCGATCTAATGTTTTGCTGCAACCTACCACTGATTGTTTGGTTCAATTGACTGATCCACCATTTCTTGTATTAACTCTGAATGACATTGAAGTTTGTAACTTGGAACGAGTTTCATTCGGGTTGAAACAATTTGATATGGTACTTGTATTTAAAGACTTCCAAAGGGCTCCTGTATCAATTAGCAGTATTCCAATGGATCAGCTCGACGCAGTTAAAGATTGGTTGAATGAATTGGACTTGCCATACTACGAAGGTAAGATTAACTTGAATTGGGGTCAAGTTATGAAGACAATTAACGAAGATCCATTTGAATTTTTTAATAAAGGTGGTTGGGATTTCTTGAGTATGGATGACGGGTCCGACCAGGAAGGAAGTGAACCAGAAAGTGAATTTGATCCAAGTGATGATGATCCAAGCGATGAAGACGCTAGTGAAGGAGAGCATGACGAAGAAGATATAAGTAGTGAAGGTAGCTATGGAGATAGTGAGGATGAAGGTGAGGATTGGGATGAATTGGAAGATAAGGCCAAGAAATCTGATGCCAGAAGAGAAGCGGTGCATGAGGAGGATGTTGACCGAAAAAGAAAGAGATAAGTTAATAATAGGTAATGTAGATTAGTGATTTTTGAAGTATTTTTAAATTTTTAAATTTTTTTTTTTTTTTGTAATACAATTGGTTGAATTTTTAACTTTTTTGACATTACTTTTTTTTATATGAACAAAACAGTTGATGAGGCTATTAACCAATTAATCAAAGCAGATGATATCGATAAAGATATAAATGATGAAGAATATTCGTTGGAACTTAAAGCCAGACTATTTAGTAGTTTTGATAGTAAAAATGGGTTGATAATGTTATCATATTTGTTAAAATCGAATTTTTCGCATTCACTGTCGATTCTAGAAAATCGCAGGCTACGGTTGATTGGGGTAAACAAGTACCTAATAAAAGATGTAAATAAACGGAATAAAAGGAGTAAAAAAGAAATTGAAAAGTATTCGATATGTGATTTGGAGGGATGGTGGTGTACATGCGATGAGTTTACGTTATCGTTAAATGGTGATAGTTTGGAAAACCAAGACCAAATGCACGAAACAAAAAACCAGACTAATAATAATATGTTTGGAACTACCGCACTCTATTCCACAAATGGTGAAAATAAAGTAGTTTGTCCTCATCTAGTGGCTAGCTATTTAGCATGGAAAAATGTTGTCTTTGTGGATAAATTGAACTTGGCAATGGATCAAGTTACGAATCTTGTGGTTTACGGTAGTCTGAAAGAGTATGGTGAGGTAGTTGACCTACCAGAATCGATCTTTTGACGTATATCTCACACTTATATATATATATTTATTTAGCAGCAACTAATTGCTCGTATTCCAATTAATCTCCGATCTGGTTTATTATTCCAGATATTTGTGGTTAGTCATAAACAAGCGCTTAAATATTCTCGCCAATTGGGAATTATCAAATTTTTTTTTTTTTTCTTCTTTAAAGTTCGAGAATTGGGGGCAACACCAACCCACACACAAATAAATTCTCGCTTGGCCTCAAAGCCCTTTTTTTCTGTCACGAAATCAAAGCTTCCAAATCAATCAAGAACACCTAACTAATTTTTTTTTGTTTTTCTCACCACCAAAATTTTTTTCCCTAAATTTTTTTTTTACCACTAACAACTTATTTCTAATACTTTTAAATTTTATTCTTATTTATTTTTTCAGCACTTCTCCACAACTCGAACAATAATCTGAGTGACAATTAGATAACCCAATTATTCAACAAATTACTTAGTACGCAGAATAGAATGATGACAGAGGATTTTAGTATGGAAATACCACCATCCAAGCAAGTATGTTTTTTCGACATCATTTCCTTAATAGAGAACAAAATGTTAACCAAACCGTAGGAGGAATCACTTCCCAGATATTTCCCACCTAGTATAAAAGATTCATTTCCTCTGCGTCGTAGCATACTCAGAAAGCAACAAATTTCAAGTCAGAGCCATCAGGAGAATAAATCAACAAATCAAAAACAGCCTAATACAACCACACATGCTCATAATACAAGCACAGAAGCAAGTACGCAGAAGGAAAATATACAAATTAATGGATCAATAGAAAATAATAATAATAATAATAATAATACCGAATCGACGGTAGCAACCGCCAGCTCAGCATCTACTAATACTGATGATAATACTACTAATAATAATACTGAACCATCTAATGGGGCTAAATCATGGGCTGATCTTGCACGAGGTCCAAAGACACAACAACCTACAACTTCACCTAAGCATACTAAAAAACCAAGCATCTCCAGTACTACTAATGGAAACGGTAATGCCACGCATCGCCGAACAAGTTCAAAATCAATCGACGTATCTCAATCTCTAAAACCATCATCTGATGGTAGTAAAAAGCCTTTAGGGCAAGTTTTAACCAATTTTAATAACACCCAGTTTTGCAAATGGCATGATTTATTTGCAAGAGGGTTGATCAATACCGGTAATATTTGTTTCATGAACGCCATCATTCAAGCATTACTCCATTGCAGTCCATTTTTCCATTTATTGGAGCTGATTAAAAAGGAAACAATATTTCAATTAAAATCGGATACCCCAATTATCGATGGCTTGGTTGAATTATTACAGGAAATTAAACGGGTTGAATCAGATGACGATGGGAAAAGAATTCAGTCTCCTATTACACCAGATTCTTTTTATACCATTATTTCTAGCCATAAACGATTCAAACATTTGGAACGAGGAAGACAAGAAGATGCGGAAGAGTTCTTGGGTTATTTATTAGAAGCGGTTCATGAAGAATTTGCTAGTGCATTAGAAAGTTTGAAAGTTGATGGAAGTTATAAAGAAGAGAGTGAAGAAGATGAAGTTATAGATGATTGGACTGAAATTGGTAAAGGATCAAAGCCTGTAGCTGCTCGGTATTCTGGTTCTAATATTGACACCCCAATTTCACGATTGTTTGGTGGTAAATTCCGGTCATCTTTGGATCTACCTGGTAAACCTAGCTCGATCACTATTGACCCTTTCCAACATGTCCAATTGGATATTGATGATTCTAGTGTCTCTACAATTGAAGATGCATTTAGATTTATGAGTCGGCCAGAACAAATTCCATACATGAATGGAACTAGTAGCAGCAGCAACAACAATACTAACGAAATGAAAAAGAGTAAAGATACAGTAATGAGTTCAAAGGCCGTTGTGTTTGATAAACTACCGCCAGTATTAATTGTTCATTTAAAACGGTTTACATTTGAACATGTATTTGGATCACAGAAGAATTCTAAAGGTATTAGTTTTGCAACTGATTTGGAAATTCCAAGAGAATGCATTTCTAAACAGCGGCTTAATGAAATTAACAATCGGTATAAATTATTCGCGGTGGTGTACCATCATGGTGCCAGTGCTGCACAGGGTCACTATACTGTGGATGTCAGACGCGCTAGTATGAATGAAAAAGGTAATAATCAATGGATTCATATTGATGATATTACGTTGAGTGAAACAAAGGATGTGGGTGGTGAGTCGACAACTGCTTATTTGTTGTTTTATGTACAGAAGTAACCATCTGAATCCACCGAGCGACAAAAAAGTTAATGCAAAAAAAAAAGAATATTTTACACAAAGCGAGGTTTTTTGATGAGGTTCGCAAAAATTAAGATAGAACTTTTAGCATAAATAGATGAAAAATGAAAAAAATAAAATAAAATAAAAATAAAAATTTTGCAATTATTTTAGTATATTAGCCAATCACGATCAAAAAAAAAGTTTCTTTAAAAGTTGGCGGTGATGTGAAACATGGGAGCGGCTCAAAACAAACATCGCCGAGCCGCGCGATTGGTAAAAAAGAAAAACAGAAACGTTGGGGTGATCTTATCCCCAAAGATATATCTTGAACAGTTATAGTGATCTAAAGATCGTCATCTAAATTTTAATAAAGAGAGAAATTTTTTTTTAGGGTTTTAAAAGATTGTATATTAAAAAAAATAAAAATACTAAAAAGTATTAATTAAAAATTATCCAGATTAAAAAAAAATATAAAGTGTTACAAAATTATGTAAAAACGAATCGAAAGTCTTTTTATTTAAAAAAAAGAAGGAGCTTACAACAAGTAAGCGATCAAAGCGACACCGGCTAAAGCACCGTTGACACCGAATGAAGCGGCACCACCTTGAGCAACAGAAGTTTCGGCTGGTGGAGCTGGGGCTGCAGAAGTTTCGACTGATGGAGCTGGGGCTTCGGTAGTTGGAGCTGGAGCTGGGGCTTCGGTAGTTGGAGCTGGAGCTGGAGCTTCAGTAGTTGGTTCTGGAGCTGGAGCTGGGGCTTCGGTAGTTGGTTCTGGAGCTGGAGCTGGGGCTTCGCTGCTTGGTTCTGGAGCTGGAGCTGGGGCTTCACTGCTTGGTTCTGGAGCTGGAGCTGGGGCTTCGCTGCTTGGTTCTGGAGCTGGAGCTGGGGCTTCGCTGCTTGGTTCTGGAGCTGGAGCTGGGGCTTCGGTAGTTGGAGCTGGAGCTGGAGCTTCAGTAGTTGGTTCTGGAGCTGGAGCTGGGGCTTCGGTAGTTGGTTCTGGAGCTGGAGCTGGGGCTTCGCTGCTTGGTTCTGGAGCTGGAGCTTCAGTAGTTGGTTCAGGAGCTGGAGCTGGGGCTTCGGTAGATGGTTCTGGAGCTGGAGCTGGGGCTTCACTGCTTGGAGCTGGTGCTGGAGCTGGAGCTGAAGATGGCTCTGGCTTTGGAGATGGAGCTGGAGCTGGAGCTGAAGATGGCTCTGGCTTTGGAGATGGAGCTGGAGCTGGAGCTGAAGATGGCTCTGGCTTTGGAGATGGAGCTGGAGCTGGAGCTGAAGATGGCTCTGGCTTTGGAGATGGAGCTGGAGATGGTTCTGGTTTTGGAGATGGCTCTGGCTTTGGAGATGGAGCTGGAGATGGCTCTGGTTTTGGAGATGGTTCAGGCTTTGGAGATGGGGATGGTTCTGGAGATAGAGATGGAGATGGTTTTGGTTCCGGCTTTGGTTCTGGCTTTGGTTCTGGCTTTGGTTCTGGTTTTGGTGATGGTTTTGGTGATGGAGCTGGGTGCTCAGTGGTGATTGGTTTTGGTGATGGAGATGGGTGCTCAGTGGTGATTGGTTTTGGTGATGGAGATGGGTGCTCAGTGGTGATTGGGCAAACAGTGGTGGTAGTTCTCACAGAAGTGTGTGGTCGAGTGCATGGACAGTCAGTAATGGTAACAACACCTGGCTTGGTGACAACGATGGTTCTAGTACCTTCAGTAATAGTGGTTGGTTCTGGGCAATAAGTGGTGTATGATGGTACAACAGTGTGGGAAGTGACAGTGTGGTGGGTAGTGATAGTGGTGACATTTTTCCAACCGTTGTCATGGCCATGGGTGGTTTTCCCACCATGGTCATGGCCATGGGTGGTTTTCCCACCATGGTCATTGCCATTGTTCCAACCATGTTGATTGCCATTGTTGTTGCCATTGTTGTTCCAACCATGTTGATTGCCATTGTTGTTGCCATTGTTGTTCCAACCATGTTGATTGCCATTGTTGTTGCCATTGTTGTTCCAACCATGTTGATTCCCATTGTTGTCGTCCTGTTCACGACCAGCAGAGACGACGACAGCAGCGACGATAGCAGCAGTAGCAGTAATGAATTTCATTTCTATGTTTTTTAAGCGAGTGACAAATTGAAAGACTTAAAAGACTTGTTGATTGATGATAAAAAAATAGAATCTGGATCAATTGGGGAATTGGTCGGTTATTTATAATTTTTTGGAACTTCTTTCTTTATATTGGAATTCGCTATTAGGAAATATAAAAAGTAAAAAACAGTGAATCAAACATGAGAGGAAGGTGTATGGAAAGAGAAACAAGAGGATAGACAGTCGAATAGATAAAGCCACATTGATAGCTTTCTTTGAGATAAATAAAATAAAATAAAAATAGATACGTTATTATCGAGCGGTTTATTATACCCGAGTGCATAAAGAGGATAAAGCGAGATTTGTTTTATAAACTGTTTGAAGATCCGAGACCCATATATTTGGTAATAAGTTTTAATAGACTTGGGTATGCGCATTGGTATAAACTTATTACGGGTCTTAGTTATATATTAATAGATAAACTAAGATTTCTGTGCCAATTGATTAAAATGGAAGTGAAAGAATATCACTTTAATCGATGTTTTCTGGTATTACCAGGGTCTTCTCTGCCATGTACCTTGTCTCTCGATAAAGGTATATCAAATGGTAACAGTATTCCGGTAACATTATGTTTATGAACTGATTGCCGAAAAGAGATTTACAAAACTATCAATAGTTATCGTATCCAAAAATGCCAGCAACCACCCAATTAAGTGTTGTAAAACATTGAAAATATACAAATAAAAGACCAAGAACAACGACAAAAAAAACGAGCCGTAAAGGTTTCATATCTTTGTCATTTGTTTACTAATTACGGTCTTGCTTCTTGTCTTGTCCATTAACCCTTGATGCCGGGTGTACTCACTTATTGACTGTAAACTACAGTTTCATAGCGTTACGAGACTTCAGAAAAGAAATAATAGTTCTTTTGCTTTTTTTTTAGATTTTTTTTTTTTGAAACAAGCAAGATTTTAGCGATCATCAACGATTTATGAAATTGTTTAAGTTAAGCTTATAATAGATCATTCTCTTGTCTACTACAGTAGCTATAATTTTTGGGCTAAAAAATTCCTAGTGCGGGCGCACCCTCGGTGAAGCAGCATAGTCTGCATGCCAAAAGATTTTTTATTTTTTATTTTTTTTTCACAAAGAAAAATAAAAAAAATTTCAAATCCATTTACCATTTATACTAATAATAAAGCCACACAAAGAGCAAAGCATCATGAGCTGCAATATTTGTAAAGAAGATTATAGCGCTGAAAATGAAGACACTGTGGTTACATTAACTTGCGGTAATAATCATAAATACCATTGGGAGTGTGTTATTGACCCAGATAACCTGCAAGTCGATGATGATAATGTAACTTGCCCGGATTGTGGGACTAATGTTCTTATTAATGGCCAAGTATTAGTGACTATAGAATACTCAGATGGAGTTACAGAAACTAGTTATGATCTATGGCCTATCATTCAGCAAGAGCACCTAGGGGATGAATTCAAACAAGCTACTGCCTTATGGGACGCTTGTTTCGTCGGTGATGAAGAATCGGTGGTCCAGTTAACAACTTTAGATAGTACATTAGTACATCAAGTTGATCCAGAAAAAGGCTGGACGGCGTTGTTTTATGCAACTGTGGCGGGACGCCGGGGTTTAGTCGATTATTTGATAAACAGTTGTGGTGCCGATCCATCAGTGGTTGATTTAAATGGAAATCAACCAATTGCTTATGCCATTGAAGAAAAGTATACTGAATTAATTCCGTTATTAAGAGCATGTTCTTAAATTTATTTTATTAAGAGCATGTTCTTAAATTTATTTTAACGAATTATCGCTTGATAGGTCTTCGATACCTTGACTATCAGGAATTTCTTTCTCAGTTTCACGGTCAATTCTTGGTCGTTTGAATTGGGGAAGCGGTTCTGTTCTGTTATTTATAAAAATATAGGTGGTGTCATTACTGTCTGGTGGAATTAGTGATAGAGAGTGTTCTAGATCTGAATCTCCATCAATCTTATCTTCATCTTTATCTTGATTATTTTCACCGTTATCCTTGCTGTATAATTCCTGATCTGCTTCGCTTCCACCACTACCACTACTGCTACTACTACTAATTCCACTACTACTAAAGTCCATTCTTCGTCGTTTTTTAGGAATAAAGTTATTTGCAAAGTCTTGGTCTCTCTCATCACCAGCCATCATTTCTATAATGCCATTTTTTGTAATATCAAAACACACTCTTTTTTTGGTACCATATTTATTGGCATGCAATAGTCCATTCTTTTCGTAACTAACTGCTTGGTGCTCGAATACCCCCAAATCTCTATAAAGGGCAATTCTTACTTCGCAATATTTTTCCCACGCGGCTACAGTTCTTTCTTGGTTATTCCCATTCATTGATGATACGAAATATGAACTGTTATGAATATACTCCGGCCTCATGGATGAAAAAATTACCACCGCCAGCCGTTTTTCTTTTGCTATTTTATTAATCCTCCTCATCAGCTCCACTTTAACCTTATAATCTTTACACTGGTCGAATGGCAACTCATCCAAAATCAATACTGCGCTATCTGGTATTGATCTAGCATGGTGATCATCTTGAAATAATACCAATAAAGTCGTAAGATTTTTAACAATCATATGATACAACGAACTTAATACTTGCTTGTTAAATCCGTTCAACTGGGCCATTCTTGCTAACGGCAACGGGTTCAGACTCGACATCCATACACACTTATGTCCTCTTTTCAATGCATTCGATGCTATTAATAGCCCCAAAGTGGTCTTACCAGACCCGGGGGGTCCACTGATTTCACAAAGAGTCCCTCGCTTCACTCCGGGTTCAGAAAACGTACCCAATAACCGGTCCAGTGCGATGCTACCGCAACTGAACGTATCACAAGGGTCTTCCTCTGCTCTGGCCCGGTTGAATAAATCAGCCAACGTGGATGTCGGCAGGTTCATACTAGACTATGAGCTTAAAGATCAAAGTGAAAAATTAATGCCGGAGATTTTTTAATAGGGAGATAATGTCTATGCATTGTTGATAATAATACATCTTTTGGTGGTGTAAATTTTTACACAGCGCTTGAATAAATTGCGTTGCCGTGCGCGTTACAGCATTAATTTTACAATTTAGCGGGGTTGGGAGATTACACTTAATGTCTAAATTTACCAGCTTGATTGAAACGATAATGTTTACTTTGATGACATGCTGAGGCCTTACCATGAGATCTTTGAAAAAATTAAGGGGTGGTGATGTAGAAGATATGACAGGTTCAGATAAAGGCGTAGAAATGGGAATAGGCATAGGTTTACCAATGATGCACGCAAGGATTACAATAATCAAAGATTGCTAATAAAAAAAAGAGATTAATTAACAACGACTTTTTAATAAATAAGACTAGATATTAGCGCATGAAACTACCGTGGAACCCGTCGGTTCATTGGTCTAATTACGGCGATTTTTTGCCTAGGCACATGCAGCATATCAGTATACTGTGAGTCTAATTATAGTGATAAATAAATTAATTCATAATATCCACGGATTAATACTCATAATTGCTCAACACACCAAAACAAGGACCCAAGGTTCATATAGTTTTCGTTTATTGTTTACAAGTCCCGTTGTCTGTGGATGTTATCAGAATATATATATATATAAAAAGAGTAAGCGAATCCAGGAGACTGGGATTTCTCTTGTGTAAGATAGAAATCCAGGATTACCATGGAAACGGAAGGTTGTGTCTATAGACAAGTTTTACACTCGCAAGACTAACATTTAAGGGACGAATGAGCTGAAGTGTATATCTGGTTGGAATTTAAAGCGGGGTTTTGCTCTTCTATGCGATAAGGCAATGATCATTGTGCATAATAAATAAGTAATGATATGAAGGTGAAAATTGGTATAAACAGTGGTAAAGATTTTTATCATTGTATTTGCGCATTGTGGGGGAATACAACTATTTTTTTAGCCTAATATTGGATGATCTTTACCCTGTTAAAAAAAAAAAAAAAAAAAAAAAAAAAGCTTTTGAGCAATTATAAAATTTCAAAACAATTGTTTCTAATAACTATATGGCACGACTCAAAGTTGACATTGTTTCTTAACAAATCTATATATAGTGTATTCTTTGTCCTACTCGAAGCTTGTTCAAACCTATAGCCAAACTACTTACCGAATGAGTATATTTTTAAGCCTATCGATTGATAACTGACGCTTTTAAAAGACTATCACAAAGTTTTATTTTAGACACCAGATCGACTGAAATATTACTCGATGGACGTTGATTAGTCAATCAATATCAGATGTAGACGTGCTTGAGAGCTCTATATCGATCTAAAATTTACCGGGTTTCATTGTTCAGAACGGACAACTGAATACGAAAAAAATAGATACGGCAAAATATGAAACTCACAAAGCTTATAAAAAGAAAAGGGAAATAAATAAATAAAAAGCCTCATATCCTGTTAAACAAGGGCCAAAGTGGGTAGTTTCATGATGTCGCACAAGTACTGGCCTGTATTGAAACAATAGTAATGATAAGTGCATCTACATGGAACTTAACAATAGATATCCTAAAAAATATATCAAATGTATACGTCCTTATTTTCTTTATTTGGTCCTGTTGATCTTTAATAAACGCTATTGGACCCCAATTGAGTTTCAGTTGTTTCGCGAATAAGCCAAGAATAAACTATAAGTTAATCTGCTTATTAAACCTTTTTAGTTAATTAACCCCAGCTATGGTTTAGTCCAATTAAATTTCCTATGAGGCCAATTTGAGGTCCTGTACTATTAAACCCTTGATCACAGCTTCAACTTCTCATAATATATGTATATATAGTAACTAGTAACCGCCCAAAGCTGCCACACACGGCTGAAAACACTTATTAACTCTTAATAGACATTTTCACTGAGGAGACAAAAGAATGTAATCGTCAAGTTAAAATATAGAAGTTTTAGACGACCCTTAAATATATTGGTGTGGTATTAACCAGTTTGGATACGACACTGTATAAATCTACAACTGTTAACTAGGTGCCAAAACTAACTACTGCGTTATTTTAGTTTTGCACACATACCCAAATTAGAGCTTATTTACCATGGTATATATGCTTTAAATGCTTTCCCAGTAACTACCCGTTTATCTGTCTTTGCAGCAATTTTTATATAGCCATATTAGATATTGTTGATTCTGTGAATTTTTCAATGCACGCATGTACCTACCCCGTTTATATATATCTGCATGTTATTTAAGTGCCGCTTAATCTTAAGTTTGGCCCTCGCCGCGCGCGGCATGCCAAAATCTATGCACCGCATATCCTGTGTTACATAAGTTATTATTCATCACTAATCACCATGCATTCGTGAGTACAGCCGAAGTCCTCC
>JAJLUN010000009.1:151664-172518 GCA_030564365.1 Blastobotrys arbuscula | reverse complement strand
TTTTGGAGTCGCGGTTTTGGGACTACGTGAAAAAAAAAATTAATATACAATAAGTGAGACCAACCCTCTTGGATTTTTTTTTTCGGTTTTCAAGATTACACTATCAAAAACCAAAACCCGAGTTTCAACGTCCAAAATCATAGCATGCAATTTCCAGATCTGCCTATAGAAATCAAAGAAAAAATTTGTGGATATCTTGAATTATCTGAAATTATCTTATTAAGAGGTACTTGCAAGAGTATAAATAACGATTTAATTCCAACTTCATGGCGTGATGTTTGCATTAAAAAGGCCCCAGGCACACTTTTCAATTATTGTGAATCACCAAAACGGCCAGGTATGAATTTGGATATTGACGAGCCGGAATTTGGCGCTCTAAGTCACGTGTATAACTTAACAATTGATTTGGAATATACCACAGATGCTCAAATAAATACTAGTGAAAATGTTACAAAATTGCTATCGCTCCGTCCGGAAAAATATACCCCTAATTTTTGTTTGAAGCTATTAAACAAAATAGGGCGGAAAATTAGGGAAGTGATTATTGTTGCAAATGGTGGTAATAGGTTTTTCGACCCAAATTCACAGCTTCTTTATATTCTGCTCGCATTTAGAACACGATTTCCAGATATTAACTACTCCATTGTTTGTGGAAACATAAAATCTGATCCATGTTTCGAGTTAATGGGAAAGCTGCATGAAGTTTATGTGCGTTGCGTAGGTTCTATTGATGTACAGAAACTTTCAAAGATGTTATGGACCAAGGAGGCACAATTCAAGCATATAAAAGCATCTGTTTCTACCAGTGTCGGATCTTTGACGGCCCCATCTGAGTTAATGTACGACGAAGACGATGTGGATGGATATGCGGAGTCATTGGACTTGTGGTTTTCCGGTAGGGGCAATCAACAACAAATATTTGGTGGTGATAGTGCTATTAAGTTACCTACTAAATACCTTGATTTTTCAAACATTGTTTGTGATTCATTGGAAGCCGGACTGTTAAAAATATTAACTTTAAAGGAAAATTGTGAGATTAGAAGGTTGGAGACAAAGTCGTTAGAGGTTATCCGCAAAACAGGGAATTCGGAATTATTATCAATTTTAGATGCCCCAAAAATTCAAAATCTGTTCTATTTATCTAATGGCAAGGCTGATAACACTCTTTTTCCAAGGTTTCCTGTCTGTAATGCTAAAGCTATATTTATGGAAACAGACTTTGAAGGAAGTTTTGAAGTGGACCAGCTGCGCCATTTATTCGATGGTTTGGAAGAATTCACGCACCTAGAGAGTTTGGTTTTGAAGTCCGATGGTATCGCTATACTGGAACCATTAAGAGAACTACTTTTCGATGGAAAATTCCCAAAGTTGGTTGTTTATTTAGCGGCTGATATACCCCAAAAATTGAAAACTTTCCAACGGTATACACAACTGTATTATGATGAGATTATACTTTGGGAAGGGGAGTGCTATGCTATGAAGTTGAATAGAGAAGCTTTTGACACCAGATTCTTTTGATGTTTTTTTTTTTTTTTTTGAATAAATCTATTTTTTCGTATATTTATTATTATTATTATAGAATCAGTTTATAATTATTTGTCTTAAGTCTTCAATATTATAAAGTATGGCTATTTTATTCTATATATATATTTAACTTAAACTTTAAAAAAAAAAAAAACCAGCGCCGCAACATATGCGGCTGACGAATACGGTGAACTCTCCATAGCGCGGAGCAAATCGTTACTACATTTGGCTTCGCTTGTAATCGGCGCCGTTAAAACTAATTTTTTGATTTTTTGTTTGACCGGTTCACAATATTAATAAGGAGATTTGAATACAACGCCCGTTATTCTGGTGAGTTTTTAACCGGGAGCTTTTTAATACTGCAATACAACAATACTATTTAACACTAGTATTATAATTAAATTTGGCAGGTCTTTAATTATAAAATTCTGCACAAGCCAACTACAATTATTAGGTTGTCTTACTGGTTTAACCGATCTGGATAGTTTGAGGCAGCTAACCATTGTAACTAGACGCCACTAGTTAACTAAAAAATGTACGTAAAATAATCTGTGTTTCTTTCTCCGAATTCAATTTTTTTTTTTCAAGTAAGCGCCAATAGTTTCAAACGAAAAACTCGGAGATCAAAGAAAAAAGAAAAGTTGCTTCAATTTGCATACATGTAAATTATTCATCTGATTGTACGAAGGTCGTCATCATCTCGCGGAGACTATTTAATCAAACTGTTGTATCAGCTATTGTGTTTAAGAACAAATAGTAATAAACATATTATTTCTTTACACTAGTGCATTCTCATACACTGGGCTAATGCAGGAGTTTGATTTTCTGCTTCAGCACTAAAAAGTTAGATATTCTTTAATTTGCTCTTCTTGCAAGTATTTTAGGAAAGTAGCAGTGTATTTGCTGACTTGTTTTGCTTCATAATTAAAAAATTATTTGTCCAATGTTTCTGTTGCAATGCAATTCGAGCACTGCATCTGAAGGGAGAGGGAATTGAGCCGCACCAGAAATAGGCAATTCTGTTCTGAATTAGACGATTCAGACATTTTAGTGAGAAAATAAGAATAGATTTTTTTACCATTAAAGTCCTTTTTATAAACAAAATAATGCTGCCACGTATAAAATTTAATTTTTTACCTACTATACTAGTAAGCTTTTAGAAGCCCTTGCCAGTTTAGCAGCGAAAAATTGGAAGCAGATATCGGACCAGCATGATTAAGTGTTCCTAAAAGTGTATAAACTTTGCACCAGCCAAATTGTGTAATTTTGTTTTGGAGTGCAAACGATATGTGTCTGATCTGGTTCCGTTTTCTAGATTAATCTTAGATATTCGTGAAAACAATTTTTTTTTTAATCCCGCCAAATACCTGTAATAACCACACGGAATTATAGAGCATACCACGTAACTGCACATCACAACAAAAAGCTATGACTATCCAAGTTTATAAGCTCTTAACTTCTGGGCCATCGGTTGGTAAAGCATAAAGCGGACATAAAACGGGTGATAATAACGCCTTAATTAAATTTGTTTAACAATCTGGGGAACAGGCCTCATTATAACACAATGCTTATAAAGTAAAAAAAAAAAACCACTTTATAGTGAGACATGCCAGCACAAGCTTGTAGAAGGATAAGGATTTTTCTTATGTGAAAATCAATTGGGCCCCCGTGTAATTGCTGCAGCACTTTGCTTAAAAGTCCACTACAATAGCAAAATTAATTTAAGTAATGCCGTGATCAAACAATGAGCTCCCCCGACTTTGCTCGTGAGCGAGCAAAATAAAAAACCTCATCAAATAAAACCAAGAAAAGCGGTGGCGCTTGAGGTCGATCTGTAAGCGTACCTGGTTGTTACGTAAGACATTTATAAGCATGGGCATAAAATAAGGCATGCTCCTGGCTCCCGCATTTTAACGGGAGACTCAGATTCTTAGCAAAAAAAATGCTTTTAGATTCTTCTAAGAACTTTTTTTACTATAATACTTTCAACGCTAGAAAAAAAAAAAAAAAAAATTGGTTACTTTTCTAACCTAATTCAGTTCTATTTGTATAGTCAACCCTATTAATAAACTGGTCAGTTTTTAACCTTTTGCTGTTTTGGAAGTAGTATTATCGCCTTATTCCATCTCTTTTCGGTGATGTTTGAACTTTTGTAATTTCAATTTTCTAAATTTTTTTTTTTTTTTAACATATCACCAAATCCTCTTTTGTTTTTTTTTTTTTTTTTTTTTTTTTTTTTTTTTTTTTTTTTTCTCTCCCAAAAACTCAATAAAGCCAACAAATTCAAAAGAGAATTGAGAGGAGTTATCAATCTTATTTATCTATTTATATTTTTAGTATATTTGTCAGAGTATAGACAGTATTCTTCTGGAGAAGAGAAGCGACGCCCCTTCTCCTTTGGTTAAAAACAATAGTCACAATATACTAGCTCTTCTATGAACATACGGACACAACATTCAATACTACGAATTGCAACAAGTTAGCAGTACGCCATTTTTATTGCTGTTTTGTTTTCATCGTTATTATTTATTATTTATTATTTATTAATTATTACTAATGTCCAATTCAACGTTGTTGAGGCTTCCTAACGAATTGCTGGAAAAAATCGGCAGCCAGCTAGAGTATAGAGATATTATAAGTGCTAGACAAGCATGTATACAACTAAACCGACTATGGAGTCATAAACTATATTTTAATCTGCATTTTAGTTTCCCTCCTGCACCAGTGGGTAAGAAAGCTCCAAATGCACGAGGGCATTTTAATATCCCTTCTGAGGTGTTATTAGCACGAAGAGTTCCAAGTCAATATACTGTATCAACACAAAGACTATCGGTTACTCTGAGCTGGCCATGGGAAGATGTAGACGTGGAAGCCAAAATGGGGGATGAATTTACCAGATTTTCAACCAATTTGGTGCATTTGTGTAATAAAGAACGAATTCAGGAAATTTCAATTTTTGCAGTATCTTCCGGGAAGTTTAATGGAGCATTTTATGCCACGAGCTTAATGCATTTTTTACGTTGGTCGTATGAAAATTCTTCTTTTAAATTACGGTTAAATATGGATCCTGCCCAATGGCCCAATGCGTTGTTGGATACTTTAGATCATGTTGAAATGTTGCATTTGCATGCTAATCGAGGGAGGATGCTGGGTCAATTAGAACCTCCACCAATGCCTTCATTACGCCATTTGGAAATTTCTAGTGAATTCCCAAGGGATACATGGATAGATTCTGTCGATTTGGCAGATACTTGTCGACGAACTGGATGTAAAGAACTGACACTTCGAAGTGTGGATGTTCGTTTAGATGAAGAGGATCGGGCGCTATTGGAAGCGGAGGAAGAAGAAGTGGAATTGGAAGAAATATTGGATGAGGTTAAATTTGAAAACCTGGAGAAGTTGACTTTGGTCGATTGTTTGAAACCGGGCAGTCATGCAATGGCAAATTTGAAAGAATTGTTTTTGGACAATTCTGATTTTCAATTAATCAAGCATCCTAGTTGTCATACTTTAACAGTTAGCTGTAGGTCGAAGTTGGATTTATTAGGGAATACAGATGATCAACTGGATAAATATTTGCCGAATTTGAGAAAGATTGAATATATTGGGAAAGCACCGGCAGATTGTTTGTTTAGTTTTAAAGATGTCAAAGTGGTTAAATTATCATTTCATGTTGATGATGCAGATCGACCAATGGTATTAAATACTGTATCTGATTCATTATCACGAAACTACAATTTGGATGAATTAATTGTTAATATCAGTCCATTGAAACCATCTCAAGTCGCAGAGACTTTGGATACTCTTGTCAAACAAGGTCCAGGGTCGTTAAAGTTAGTACGGGTTATTTTAACCATTCCACCTGAAGGGTTTGATTATGGGTCAATGGAGTTGGCTCGAGAATGGCGGGGGTTGAGAGGTAATTATCAGTTTGATAATGATGGTAAATGGTACATTCAATTCATGGTTGCAAACAAACTAGTTTTTTATTAATTGCGCAATTTATACACTCACACACATTGCACTTTTTTTATTTTTTTTTGTCTTTCATTATAAATTGTTTTATATATTTAAATAGAAGGTTTTAAAAAAATACTGTTATATAATAAAGAAAATTTTGGTTATTATTAAATTGTTTTTTTTTTTTTTCGATCAGCATAAGAGCTTACCCCCTTTTTTTATTTTCCATTCTATGCAGATTATGACGTTTTTTGTAGCTCATTAAGTTGTTACGGAGGTAAGGCGTATCAGTTTTAAGCAGTACAAAGAGATTATTTTGGAATTGTTTAGTGTTTGAAGACAGGAGGCAAATTGATTAAAAAACAAAGATATTCTATCATAAATAAAGTCTATTAGAAATAAAAATAAAAATAAAAATAAAGATTAAAGAATCGAATTGGGAAAAATAAATATTGACAGTCGTTAGATAAAAATAGCCAACAAAACAAATGCCAATAATGAATGATGCATGGTTAATTTACAAGAACCATTTGATTGTTCTTCTTCTTGGTCGTCTTTCTTGTTACTATTATCACTATCGTCGTTATTTTTTGATGCAGATGAACCAGCAGTTTGTCTAGGTTCATTAGATTTATCACTTTTAGTGGTAGATGTAGCAGATGCTGATGCTGATGCAGTGGTATTGGCAGCTTTCGAAGCTTTTGTTGAAGATGAAGTTGAACTTGTGGACTTGTTCTTGGAATCTTTGGTTTTGGTTGCAGTACTCATAGTGGCGCCACTACTACTACTACTGCTTATTTTATAAGAATTCTTTGGAGTATTTTTGGTAGGCCCAGACGTCTTTTGGGCAAATCCAACTCGTTGATTGTCAACATCAAAGACAGTATAAACGTTTTTCAAAAATACGTCGCCTATCAACCATTGATTTGGGTTATTCCCAGAAATGCTCAACCCTCTAACCAATGTAGAACACATTTCTTTATTATCATTGACTGGACCGGCAATATAATCACTAGCTGGGATGGTCCAGTTCTTGCCGTTAAATTCAAAACCGATATCAGCAGTGGCATTACATGGCACCACGTAATTCCCATTATTATCACCATACGCTCCTTCAAAATAGCTATGGAATCGTTCAGCGTCCTTTGGCGGGATGGTTAGTAATGTACTGCCCGTATCAATAATTGCAGTTCTTTGCTCTTTATTAGGTTGGGTAAAGCTCATCAAATTATCCCCATGGTATACATTATCAATATCAATAATCCACAAAACTGAGTTACTCTTTTTAACTTTATTCCAAGAAATATCACCCTTGAATTTCGTATTATCAACCCCACCAAATGTAATACTCCCTTCATCTTTTGGATCTGCTGCTCGTCCCAAATTTATTGAAAACACTCGTTCATCGATTAAATTTTGCTTTTTTAAAGTTTCCAACACACCTGGGTTGTTTTTAGGATCTTTATCCTTGGCTGACATGCCCAAAATCCCGTCTATTGGGAATGATTCAAAAACATCTCCCGCCTTTTCAGCAACCCCGAATCCAATTTCTGTATCAAATCCAGCAAACTGTGCGTTATCTTTCCAAAACTTCCCTTCAATATCACCACTGGTATATTTGATATCAAAATCTTTCCCTTCTGTACTTGAAGTTTTGCTTTTAGCTGGGTTATATTGTTGGTGTGAGGTGCATGCATCTGATGAACAGTTGGACCCGTAAACCCAGGTATAAAATGACCCAGTGTCTACCACTAATGAAAAGTTTTTATTATTCTCTCCTATCTTCATGTCTAGGAAATATGCAATATCATGGCCATCTTGATCAACTTTGTGAGTATTACTATCGCTCTTTTTAGCTGCTTTTGAATTCGTATCTGGTACTAATGATAGCATTTGAACATCTGATTCCTGTCTTCTTATTGATGACAGTGACGATGTACCAACGTGTTTGTGGTTTAATCGTTTGGTTAATACTGCCCCTGATGCTGTCAGGAGAGTTGTAGTTAATGCTATTAGTGTGTCAAGTCTCATTTTTTTATAATAATAATAATATGCGTAATGCTAAGATGCAAAGTTTTGTCTATACTTTCAAAAAAAAAAAAAATTGAACAAGAAGGATAAAAACTGATTTATTTATACCAAATTTTTGTATCAAAGATTTTGCTTTTTTAATAAAAAGTTAATAAACTATCGATCGTGTATTTTAAAATAATAATAAGTAACCGTTGAACCTTTTTTTTAAAAAAATAAAGTATTAGTGAAGAAAGGAGACCTGTCAATTGTAGAAAAAATAAAAATTAAGTAACTGGCTGGGTTCTATTGTATGCCAAAAAAAAAAAAAGGATCGCGTAGCCTAACTTTTTTTGTTTTCTGTGCTTGGAAATATGTTTTAAAGTAAGGGGAAAAGTTTTTTAATAACCGATCTTTTTTTTTTTTTCAATTCTGCTTACTTTTTTTGAAATGCTTTTTTTTTCATCAGTTCCTCCCGCTCTGTTAATCTTTAAAACCAAAAATGATTTAGAATTCGCTGTAGTGGCTGTGGACCTAATTTTCTAAAAGTAATGTTTCAACCTTTTTCAATAATAATAATGATAGTAATAAGGTTAAATAGCTTAATCTCTTCTACTCGAATAACACTGGAGATTACTGAAAAACTCTAAAACGCTGGCTAGTGGATCTTCAGCTTTTTTGTTTTGTTATTGTTTATACTTTTTTTTTTCTTTTTTTTTTTTTTCTTATATAGTATTCGGTGTTTATATTCGATTTGCAAAGAAACACCCAACAACACTATTAATCTGAAGTGTTTATAACCCGTCGTAATGGAAACTTGATACAATCGATCAACCAATACTCTACCAAATTTGTGTAAAAAAGCTGGACAGAGTGTACCAACTGTGGTGTTTAAATTCCCGTTTAGTGGGCAAAACTTTATTAATTTAGGGCAATAAGGGGTAGGTTAATAACGATCAGAAACCGAGCGTACCCTATTTATTTTTCAAATCTGATGGATAGTGGGTGGATGGAGGGATAGTCGATAGGTTAATTTATTTATGATGTATATCGTTCCTGAACCTGTTTACTGATAATAAAATTTACTAAACTAGACAAAAAAGCGCTTGTGATGATCTGTTATTTTTTTTCTTTTCTGTGATTTAACCCTATTGATTTCTAAAGGTCGTTGATAACCTAGTTATATTCTGTTCAAAAAAAAGTGGTTGTCCAGTTATCACAAGCTGGAAGTATCAAAAATAAATAAATAAATTAACATATACTTGCAACAAAAAGGTTGATAATTATATTGGGTGTAAGCTTTATCGTATAAATCCAAATGGGGGTTTTTATTACGTTCCCTAAAGCTTAGCCAACATGTCTAAAAATCCGTAAAAGCTGCATAAACAAAGCTATTGGCAGTTCAAATACTGCATCTAAAGACGAACCGCATATATGTAAACCAGCGTTTATGCATGCGTGAAATCCGAGAAGCATGAAATTAATTGGCTTACAATGTAGGCTTTTGCTTATAAGCTTATAAGAAGACAACCCTTCAGAGCTTAATTAGAATCCGGATACGCTTACAATTTATCGACGAGACATCCAAAAAGATCAGCTTTTCTTGCTGTTTGGACTAGCACCAAGGCTGAAACTGCAAGCGAGCTCGTTTAAAAAAATTTACCATAATCATAACCACCAGCCTTTCTTGGTACTATAAAAGTCTTGGATTTTGATTTATAGGGGGGCTTGTTTACTTCATTATTGTATTTTTGTTATTATTATGAAAAAAAAAAAAAAACATTTAATGCGCTTATGGGCTTATAATTAATTAATTAAAACAGGAGCCTAAAGGCCGAAGCTGTGGAATGATGTATTGCGGTCTAAAATGTCTTAAATAAAATTAAAAAGGCTTTTCTATTTTAAGGTTTCGTGAATCAGCATTTCGTATCGACAAGTAATGAGTCGAACAGTGTGTTTGGCTGAAAAAACCCAAGGGAGCCAAAATTGGTGTGCGGGGCAGTTTTTTTGTTTGAACCTTAATGGGCTGAACCCACCTTACCTGTGCTTTTAATGATAAATTTTTTTTTTTTTTTTTTTTTTGATCTATTGATTAAATGCGATGTTCTATCGTTAAGTAAGTATATAAGCTGCTACTGCTGCGATGCATCTAGGAGGTGGGACAAAGAAAATTTAAGGGGAGAGATCGAGTTAATAGATCTCTTGCGTTTTGTGGGTGTTCCATCGGCGAATTTTCAAGCTTGCTAGCACATGGAGGGTTGATAGATTAAATCAAACGACCCATAGATCATCTATTGCAACCAATATTATGGTGAGTGTTCATAAGTCATTAGAGCGAAAGAACCTGCACGTCTATAGATATATCGACAATCTGATGTAACTTCCTTAATTAAGGAGATGAGATCGTTTCTGAAGCTTAGAAAGGGAAGATAAAGATCGATGATCGTCATGCCCACATGCCTTATATAGGTTATCAAGAATGTTTAGAATCTGTACATTCTTTAAATCTTTAATCAACCTTGACATAAAAAAAAATCGCCAGCTGTATACTACACGTAGTATATATATATATATACATTAATTCATCCCCTCTTGAACACAACAAGTGTTAATGCTAATTAAGTTAAACAAGCCGCGGTTGATTATAATTGCGATAGGCTACAGGTAAATAAGTAAGGAGTGATATTTAAAACGATACAGCACTATTCGCAATTATCATAACAAAGAAGGAATACAGTAAGCTCAGTGCTCTATCTAATATTGAGATCGATCGTAGCTTTATTGACATTGCCCTTTTTGTCAACGCATATGCACTAAAAAAAAAAAAAAAAAACATGCTTAAATGGTCATATTTTTGGTGATCTGTTTATTTTTTATGAACATAATTAAAATATGCCCTCCACGTTCGATATATTAAATAACAAACAAATCTTTAACTAAAAGGTTTTAATACAACCAATAAACTTTTTACCATAATAATGTAGCCTATTTGGTGTGTAGCCAAGCACTAAATAGTAATAATTATCCCTGATGGGTTTCTTCGCAACATTAGCAATTTCCTTTTTATCCCACACCACTTAGCAGTTATAAAATAAATTGACGGCAAAATCAACAACACACTTATAAGCAGTATAACTCTCTTTTCAAAACAACTAAACACAGTAAAAATATTCTATTTATTGCAGCACGTGGCAATAGCAGTGTATAAGATGGTAATACGTACCTTAATTGTAAGCTGTAGAACCTTGGTCCACAAATATATATATATATATGCATTTACTAGCTTGCAAGGGTTGGGCCAATCGAGCTGTTGCAATGTAGTATACAGTTGCGTTAGGAATGCATTTGCGATATCAAACTGAAGGCCACTATATTTCATAAACATCGACTGCTACACAGCTCTCAGAAACTAGACAATAAAAAGATGTAAAGTATATATTTTGGTTTTTACACAGAGATCAAGCCTCCAAAATGTCTTAGTTCCCTTCAAGCTAGGTGGCTAGCCACAGACAAAAGTTTTTCTATCACTACATGCTATCAGCATCGATATATGTAAGGAGCCGCAATACCGTAGAAATAATTATGGCTAGATCAACGTTATGAGATAATCGTTACGTCAAGCTCTAGATCTTAGAATTAACCGATATATATATATATTACTAATACTTATACGTTAGTAGAGTTTATAGCAGATTGAAACAAGAAGGGGGTCCCACAAATACAACTTACCAAAACTAAAAGATATTTAATGTGGTAATTTTACAAATATAAGTTTATCCGTTGTGCCTTTAATTAAGGAGATGAGATCGATAGACTGATGATCCGCTTATCCCGCCTCTAATTTGAAAACCATCAGGAATGTTTCGAATCTGCATTTTAGCAATCGCGATTCCCCATTAATCAGGCATAAGCTATGCTGGAGTCTTTGGTTATACACGGTGATCTACAACACATAGTATATGTACATGTATATTGGTAGTACAGTTAGATTAAACCTTTTCCAACATGAATTGAGAGTAATATCAGAACAAATTTGAAAAAAAAAAAAAAAAAAAGAATCAAATAAATCTATAATTTATAACGATATTAATGATTAATAAAATTGATTACGGTTATATGCAACACCCATTCGGTCTAATATATCACAACTCTCCATTGGCAAATTCATAGCACGATCATGAGCGGCCTGGTCGATAAAAAACCACCCTTTGGCATCTTGAATCTTTTGCTGTCTAAATTCATACTCTCTTGAACATTGATTTGTCATTCGTCTAATGTAATTATTTTCCGCTCGTTGTCCCAATCTATTCAAGTCTCGATCATTCATTTCTTGAATATCTCGTTCTCGCACATAAAATGGTACTTTATGAAGCGGGCTATGCCTTTCAACACTATAAGGAGGTATTTTAGAGAATTGGAATCGAACTTGACTAGCTTCATTATTACCAGAAAATAATGAAAACAATAAAGGCAGCCCAAACAATATAATAAGTGGCAATAATTGTGCCAAATTTCGTAATGATAGCGGTTCTTCTTGTTGCTGATGTTGACGTCTTCGCCTCTGATCTTGTTGTTGCCTAGCCATATTACCCCCAAATGCTGAAAATGGTGATCCGCCTCCAAACGTATGAATTCTTACCCCTGGTCCTCCAAAACCACCACCAAACTGTCCTCCTAAACCACCACCACCAAAGAACATGTTGAACAGGTCTTCGGGTGAAATATCTGTTTGGAATTGTGCATGTGGACCCCCAGGGCCACCACCTCCTCCTGCTGCTGCTCGACTAAATGGTGATGAAGCGCCAGCAAAACGATCATCAGGATCTGATCCCGTCTGGTCATGTATCCGTTTTTTATCCGCATCTGATAGCACCTGGAATGCTTTGGATACCACTATAAATTGTTAGTTAAATTTGTTTAAATAAAGTAAAACGTACTTTTGAACGCCTCGTCAGCTCCTGGTGCGGAGTTTTTATCTGGATGCATTATTAATGCCAGTTTTCTATATGCTTTACGAATTTCAGTCTCATGCGAGGGAGATTCGATATCTAGAATAGCGTAGTAATCGCTGACTCGGCATTTTCGAACTCGATTGACTGCGGCGATTTGTGCTGGAGTGTACTCCCTGTCGCTACTTCGGTTATGTGCTGATGTGGTATGCTTCTCACTAGACGACGACATGTTGATATTCTTAAATATTCGAACAAAGGATTATCACACTAACTCAGCAGTTCAAGTCTATAGTTGTGGTGAAAGTTTGTTGAAAGTGAGGATTGGTGGAAAAAAAAATATTTTTAATTAATATTTTTGTGTGAGGTAGTGTATTTTTGTGTCCACGTTTTTTTTGGGCTGTTGAATTTATTTTGGTGTTGACAAATTTTTTTTAAAGCCGGGCCACCAAAAAAATTAGGGAGAAAACCCAAAGCGGTAGATAAGGAAAAAAAAAAAAAAAAAAAAAAAAAAAAGGCTTTTGAACTATAGTCAAGGAAATCCACTAGAAAAAAGTTCAAACTTGATTAAGTAGACTAAGTGAGGGGTGCTTGAGAATTTATCAGCTTCAATGGAAAGAACTGTGAGACCAAAAGCCAAGTAAGACAGAACATTTTCTTTGGGTGCAGATTACGTCTGTACAGGTTTGAAGCGGGGGGGGGGGGGAGAGTGGGATGATTATTATTACATAAATATCAATTATCTTCAACGCTATAAGTTTAATTACACGAAGCTAAACTAACAATTTGTTACTTAGTTGTCCAGTTTATTTTGATTGATCCATTAGATTTTTTCAAATTTTGTTTGTCTGTTTAGAACTCGGCTATTCCGAACATGGTCTATGTTGGGACCAAACAGATAGATGTCATATACGATCAATACATTAATTATAGTAGACAGCTTGAGTCTTGTTTGAATAGCCTACGCCAGCTAGCAGTTGGTGATTTTTTTTTTTTTCCCGACGCCGATATATATTTTTTTTCTATTCTTGATTTCCGTCACGGAATCCGATTAAGCAAATAAGAAATCACTAAAATTTCTGTGGCGTTGTAATCCTATATTTTTATTCCTTTTTTACAAAACACACTTTGTAAACATCACATTCAATTATAGCAATAAAAAAACAAACGAAAATGGGCACTAAAGAAGAGTATTTACCAGCATGGCAAGAAGTCTCAACGTATGTAAAACGAAATAAAATTTAATATCCAAAATACTAACTCAACAGTCCATTATCAGATTCTGAGCTTGAAGTACTAAAAAAACAATACAAAAGTGAAGGAGAATATGCATCACTTCAAACTAGATTCAATCTCGCTTGGGGGTTGGTGAAATCTAATCGAGTTTCAGAACAGCAAGAAGGTGTAAGATTATTAACCCAAGTGTTTAAAGATGCTCCAGAACGACGAAGAGAATGTTTATATTATTTGTCCGTCGGATCTTTTAAACTTGGTGACTATACCAATGCTAGAAAGTATTGTGATATTTTACTAGATATTGAACCAGATAATCGTCAAGTTTTGCATTTGCGACAAACTATTGAAGATAAATTATCAAAAGGTATGTACCAAAAAAGAAGGAAGAAGAAATGCTAACTAAAATAGAAGGGCTTGTGGGTGTTGCTATCGTCGGTAGTGTATTAGCGGTTGGTGCCGGGCTCATTGCTGGGCTAATGCGGAGTCGCAGATAGACATTACTGGTAAATTTTAGTTTTGTCGATTCATTATTTATAAACTATGGTACTAATTTTTTTCTTTTAAAAGAAATAACGACTCAATTTCTGAATCAGGATCTGTAATTTTTTCTATATTTTTTAGTTTTTTTTTTTTTTTTCCATTTCCTCCGATCCTAAATTTTTTTTTTTTTTCCATCATCACTAAATGGACGCCGATAAATTAGCGGCGTTGGTCCTAACTCAATTTGATAAACTGCCAAAGAAGGGGAAACCGTTAACTCGTAATAATGGCGACATAGAATGGACAGTGTTAGCGGGTATACTAATAGAACTTGATAATGGTCAATACGAATGTGTTTGTTTATCAACAGGGCTGAAAAGTCTACCAAATGAAAAATTATCAAAGGCTAACGGGACTGTTCTACACGATTGTCACGCTGAAATACTAACAATAAGAGCATTTAATAGATTTTTGTTACTTAACTACGGCAACTCCAAGTACTTTAATTCCAACCATCAATTCAAATTTAAATGTCACATGTATGTATCCGAAGCACCATGTGGAGATGCAAGTTTAGGATTACTATCACAGGAATTAGGAGAAGACATGTGGAGCGACGATCCCGTTAAAATAACAACAGATGATCATGCACCCGTTAGTGGCCGAGATCATTTTTATCATACTGGGTTGGTACGGACCAAACCAGGCCGCAGGACTGCAATTCCAACGTTTAGTAAATCCTGTAGTGATAAATTAGCATTGAGGCAGGTAACATCATTATTATTAGCACCTGTAGAGAAAACTGGCATTAAGCCGATATTTTTGGAATCCCTTGTCGTACCAGCATCCAGGTTTATCGAGGAAGATTTCAAAAGATCATTTAGAGACAGATTAAGTTCGAATCATTATTTTGATTTCAAAACTACCACCAAAAATTTCAAATTTGAAAGGCTACAAAAAAGTGTATCGGCACCATCTAGTATTATATGGATCAAAAATGATACCAGTGAAGTGGTTCTGAATGGGGTGAAGATGGGGTCTAAACCGTTTACTGATAAGGGGCATTCAATACTTTGTCGAGCAAATATCTGGCATTTGGCATTAAAGGTTCAAGAATCTACTAAAAAACGGAAATTCGATTCTTATTTAGAATGGAAATTTTCAAAACATAGGCAGGATTTGAAACTAAAAGCTTATCAACAATTGGGTCAATGGGTGCCAACTG
Organism: Blastobotrys arbuscula; assembly: GCA_030564365.1. Taxonomy (NCBI): domain Eukaryota; kingdom Fungi; phylum Ascomycota; class Dipodascomycetes; order Dipodascales; family Trichomonascaceae; genus Blastobotrys; species Blastobotrys arbuscula. The sequence goes on along the minus strand of JAJLUN010000009.1, from coordinate 157,134 downwards.
CAAAAGATGACTTTTCATGCTAAAAAAAAAAAATAAATAAATAAATAACTAAAGCCGCACTAATAATCGTGATGGGCTTTTTAAACTCTAAAGGTCATAATTCATTTTGTATATTACACTCGCAACTATGCAAAGTAATTTCGTTTTGCATATAATAACTTAAAAGTGAGGAGAGAGAAAAAAAAAAAAAAAAAAAAAAAAAACATAATCTATTCAGAATCTGATGCATTACCTTCTTCCTCTGCTTGATCTTCTTCCTCTTGATTATTGCTTGGACCAGCCATAATTGCATATTCAGCCCCTTTTAAGATTGTAATTAGCTGAGAATTATCGGGATCACATATTTCAACTGGTTTTTGTTTGAATTTATTTTTAATTCTTGGATCACATCCGGCATCAACTAAAATTTCCGCCATGAAAGCTCCATGCTCCGGTTCATTCTTACTATATTTCACAACAGAATGTAATGGGGTATCTCCTTCTAATCTATTAACAGGGTCCACTTCGACTCCCTCTTGATCCAGCAACAGATCAACAGCTTCATATGACCCATTAAATGCCCCCAAATGCAATGGACTATTTCCAATAGGATCTCGTGCTTCATTAATAACTGTAGCTAGTTCTTCAGCTTTTTCCGAATATTTTGCAAACACCTCTTGAAGGAGTTCAATATTGTTTCGTCGTGTTGCTTCAACTATTTGTTCCGCTGGTGATGCTCCCTCTTCATGTGTGGTCATTGTTGATATATGCCTAAAAAAGTTCAATGTTTAGTTTTCAACTTTTGGTGTTGTCAAAAAGTAGGTGTACTACCAGCTGTAAAAAAGTTGGGATTTTAAAAAAAAAATTACTGCTTGAAAAAAAATTTAAAAAAAAAAAAAAAAAAAAAAAACAGCACTACTATTAATGAACTGTGCCTCGTTTCATTCAAAAATGTCGAACCCCAATAGTTCGCGATTCATAGCAGCATGTTATTAACTGTTATAAATACTAGTTTTATTAAATAATTTACACAAGGTATACTAAATTTGAATATCAAAATGGATATTCAACTTCCCTACAACATCATCAACGTGTGCCATCGGCCGAATCTTTAATTTTTCGGGTTCTTCAACAGTCTCAGCTGCTTCGGCCTCTGCAGGTTTTGAGTCCTGAGTCTGCGAATTATAAAAAATTCGTGGAGCAGTCTTCAATCTACTGAAAGGATCAGCATTTTTCCCCGAAAGTTCCGCTTTCCGCCTCTTTTCATTTGCCAGAATTTCTGCTCGGCGAATATCAGTCAAGTTACTCTTTCGATTCCGTTCATTAACTAAAGCTAGTTTATCCTTTTCCTGTTGACGTCGTGTTTTGGCAAGCTGTGAATCAATTATTTCCAATCGTTTATCAATTTCTTCCAATTTTTCATACTGCCCTTTCTCCAAAGCAATGACTCGAGCTTCCATTAATGATGATTTTTCTACAACTGCACCAGCACCGAAACTTCCAGTTAACTTTTGTTTTCTTTTTACTGATTCTTCGATTTCTTCATTAGTCCATTTTCGATTTTTAAAACTTATAATCTCTTCAAATTTCTTATCACATTTCCTCTTGCTTGGTAAAGATAGATTTTCATCATCCATCAGCTTTTTAAAAGTTTCAAAATCTTCAAGTGTCAAATCATTATTACTGGTATATTTAAATGGCATAATTTCAGTTTTGCCCGCTAATGATACTTTTAGTTGTCGATCTACTTTAACCCCTTCAACTGTCTCTGGACTACAAGGTACCAGCTCTTTGACCGTGTAAACATGATATCCACCTCGTTGTGTTCGGACTTTCACTAACACCCCCTGAGCCACTGATTCTACTTCTGGGTAATAAAAGTATCGTAATAAATATCGTTGAGGCCAGAATATCTTATTTAATGAATCAAAATCTGCTTCAACTGGTTTTTCATCCTCTGCCCATTGCACCACATCGTGTTCCTCAACCCCTTCATAATCACTGCCTTCTTCGTATTCATATTCATCACCACCTTCTTCTTCTTCTTCATCACTCTCTTCTAGTTCCACTGATAATCCTTCTGCACGTCTTTGGTTACGTGTTGCTTTTGCATCTCTACGTTTCTTCAATTCCTTTAATTTATTCTTTGGTTCTGGCTTTCGGCTTTGCTGTTCTTCTCGTCTCTTTCTTTCTCGAATACGTTGAGCAAGGATCTCTTTTTCTCTGAATGCGTCCATCTCTTTGGCTCGTTCGTATAACAAATTTTCACGTTCCATTTCGTTCATTGAGTCCAATCTTGCTCGATCTTTCTCATCGATATATTTACCTTCTAGTGGGTATGGATTTTTAACTAACTGCTCTTCTTCGGTATCATCATCACTTTGAGGTTTTGTCGGCTCTTCTGGCTCATACCCATCACTATCATCGTCACCATCACCGTCGTCATTGTTATCACTTTCATCTGAAAAATCCGCTCTCTTTGATCGTTTTCTTGATTGGCTGGGTTTGGAGCTCGATGATCTTTTCACTGGGACATTAGACCCTTCGTCTGTATCGTCAGATCCAGCCCCTGCTAATGCTAACAAATCTTCATCCATATCACTTATCTTTTTCTTTTTTTTGTACCGTTATTTAGGTTGGTTAAATTATTATTGTGGTGTAACAAAAAATTCATGATCTATCTTTTTTTTTATCGTTGGGACATGACAAAAAAAATAAAAATGCTTGGGATTACCCGGTCGTATTGTGGCGCCAATTAAGGTTTCATACCGTGCGGCTTTTTTTGCTTGTTTGATTCACGCGCGATAACTATAGAGATAGCATCTGTTTATTATTCACACAAAGAAACACATTAGTTAAAGCGTTAGATATTAGTCGTGGTATCTCAAGATGTAACACTTACAAGGGCTATCTGATCATAGTGTGTAATACGCGCTATGCTTCAGTTCTTTTTGTCTTTTTTTATTTATTTATTTATTTTTTCTTCTTTTGAACTTTAAATCTTCATTCAACTAGTCTATAAAATGCATTTGGAAACACAACCACAAGAAATATTGGACATTATTGCTGACTATCTATCGAACCGAGAAATTTTAACTCTACGATCAACTTGTTTTGCATTATATAATAGATTAGCTTATAGAACCTGGAAAAAGGTTCATATTATTCGAGGTGATCCACATTGGGCTAATGGCGTCAAATTTAACGGGTACATTAATTTAAATTTGGAAGTGGATTCGCCAAAACACACATTACTAGCATTAACCAAAGAGTTTGTTTTCACACTAGGGCCGAAAGAAACGTTCCTATATAATAACAATAATAACAGTTTGTCGAGGTTTAGAAGATCAAAAACTCCAGTAAGTGATGCTAACGTTAATCGGGAAATATCTGTGGTATGGTCTGTTTTGGCAGATCAAGTAGATTATACAAATATAACAAAGGTTAGCATTATCCCATATGAAGCAGCGGTCAAACCAGATAGGTATGGAGAAATTATACAACTAGCATCACTATTCCAGCTATTGAATGAAAATATTAAAATTAATTTGGATTTGCCAGTTGATGGAGTTCCATTGTCACAAACGTTAGTTGCAGCAGTAAACCATCTATCAAGTTGGAAACTACGAATTGGTAAAGATACCAGTAAGTTTGTTAGCAAGCATTGCTTTCCCAAAACTTTAGATTATCTGAAGTTGACCTGTAATCACATTGATGGTAAAACTTTACAATGGTTCATCAATCAAGCATCAGACCATGGGTGTAAAGAGTTTTCATATAATCCAGAATGGTTGCCGACCGAATATTCCAGCTTTGATACTTGGTATTTTGCAGATTGTTTTCAAATAGAGCGACTCAGTTTTCAAAGCTCATATTTTGTTAAACTATATGGTGGTTTCACAAAATCATTGATTTTAAATGAAGACGTTGGTGTTAAATTATTGCAAATGCCAAGTTTGGAAAACTTATTCGTTGGTGAGGGTGTATTGATACTAGAAATTGATTGTCCAAAGTTGGTCAACATTACATTGTTGAACACCACTAGTAAAAACACCAGTGGTAAAGAATGGTTCCCATGTATCCCACAAACCCCCATTGACAATCTTATTATTCGTCCACAGTCTTCTACCATTGAATTTTTGAGGCAGTTAAACCAATCGAACTTGATAATCAAACAATTCAAATTGAAAAGGTTAATCTTTGAAGGTACCATTGGGTATACTATAGAAAATTTGAGTTCCCTGGCACCCATTTTGCAAAATGCTGTGAATTGTGGACTGGTTGATTTGGACATTCAATTCAGATCTTTGAATGATAAGAATATCAAATTTTTACAGTATCACTATTGGAGATATTATGGTGGGCCTTGTAAACCTTTGACTACGGATAGTATGGGTAGAAGTGTGGCTCATTTGGATTCTAACTTATTCGATAGGAAAATAGGATGTTATAATTATCATAGTACTATTTATTAAATATAATGTGATGCATGCAGTTTTTTTTTTTTGTCACCAAATAACCAATCGCGATCAAGTCGTACCCTGAGTGGGTTAAAAAACTGGTCGACTAATTGATTTATTTATTTATATATATATATATAGTTGTGTGCACATGTGTATGATACAACTCCGATCGATGGCATTTAAACTTCGAAATTAATTAAGTTTATACCATCCAATTTAATATTGGAACTCATATCAAAGTTGACACTAAAAACGATCCAACATTATCCCGTTTGAAATTTTTTTTTCTTTTTAAAAAAGTGTTTTTATCTCGGTAATTAAAAAAAAAAGTTTATTTCAGATTCTTAAACCATTGGTACGGCTGTGCAAAAAGTTAATTAATGCGCATCGTCATAATACTGTATTCATTGAGTACAATGTAATTTTAGGGTTGGTGAGAGCTTATTTATAACTAGGCACTGCATAATATATTGTATACCTAATATCATACACCCATTTAGTTGATTAGATTTTCACCAGTTATCCGGCCTATAGTTATATGCTTACCTAATAAGAATTTTAATATATGATCACTAGAGTAGTATGATTAACTTCCTAATATATATGGAATTAATTACATTAGTTTAATACTTTAGTCCGATTTAATTCCCAAATAGTTGCCCATTTTAAACCGAATTTTCTTAAATTGTTCCAGAAATAAGCTGATTTCCATAGTATCCGATCGAATAATAAATCGTATTAGTTTAACACCCCTTTAAACCTAGTTGTTTTAGCGACTGACAATAAAAACTGCTTTGTTGGTCTGGTCTGACAGTTGTCAAGCTTGTCAAAAGAAAAAAAGAAAAAAAAAGATCGGTTGTAAAAGTAGGGTGCCGACCTTCAAGCTTAGACTTTCGGAACATTCTAGCGGCGTGAAGCCTGTTTATTTTTTTCCCACTTGCATAAATTGAACTTGCGTGCAAAGGTTAAAAAAAAATTTGTTTGCGAGTAACAAAAAAAAAAGAAGCTAGCAACGCATAAAAAAAAAA